>VDFB02200585.1:0-28381 GCA_007258455.2 Sequoia sempervirens
TTGATCAATTGAATTCATAAACTTACAAATAGTTAAAGTTATGTGACTTTTTGGAGTTTTAGTGGAATAAAGGGATTACTTTTCAGAATGGGTTTAGGAGGAATAGGTGAAGGAAATATGGAGGATGCCATGATTTCTTGCATGCTTAAGATGATGATGAGTGGGTGTTGGGTTTAGAAGAAGATAATCATTAGAATGATAGACTTGTAGCTTTTAGAATAAGCCTTGTTTGTTGTGTTATTGTTGTTTGTATGATCTAGAAATGGTGTATATTAAACATTCGTTCACTCGGTAGGAGGTTTGATTGAAGTGAAGTGAACATGTTTGTGATAAAATTAGTATATTCAAAGAGGTTTGCTGAAGTCATGATAAATGGTGACCACCCTTCCTTGATGTGAAAATTTAATACAATAATATGAATGGAAAGGATAACCTAGAATTGAATCATCCAAGGATGACCAATAAGAATTTAAAAATGATGAAAATTAGGAATGATGTTGAAGTGGACCAACTCTTCATGCTCACTAAGGGATGAGTGAGGAATTATAGAACCTACAAAACTAGTGCAGGAGCACCCATAGGTTGCCATAGGTTGTTTAGAAGGTCTGTCTAGGACAACTTTGTCTAGGACAACTAAGAAAACTATTTTAGTTCACTTGTATGTGAGCCTTAGTGGCCTTTTTGTTTGGTTTTGATAAGATGAAGTTAATGCTGACCATAGAATAGGTGTCATAAGGTTCTAGCTCAAAATGAGGTTTTGGACTTGTAGGATTCTTGCAAAATGTTTGAAATGTTTGAAAACGTTACTCAATTGGAGCTACAAGTGGCCAAGGAGAGTCCAAGGGAGAGCATAACTGATTTGGTGACCTATTTATTCGATTCCTTAGCATTGGTGTCAGGTTGGAAGCATTTGATATTGTTTGAAATATTTTTTTAATTCAAGGGAAGCAATTGTGATTGTGTGAAAATTTTCTAGTTTTTGCATTGAAGTGATGTTTTAATGGATTGATCATGGAACTGTAATTTGTGTTGGATGTAGAGTAGCTTTTCTTTGAGCATTGTGTGGAATTAGATAGTTTATTTATTCAGATTTAAGCATTATTTACAATTAGTTTTGGTTTGCATACTGTTGTTGGTCTGAACTAGGTAGTTTGTGAGTATGGAGTGTTACTTCACTTTCCCACCATAAAAATTGTATGGCCCTTTGGGATTAGTGACTAGACTCCACGAATGTAAAAATAGTAGGGTTTAGGGACTTTGAAAGCATAGGATTTACTGTGGAAGTCTTGTCCTAGGTGAGCCAGGGAAGTGTCCGGCTAGGGAAGACCTTAGTGCAAAGCACTTGATTTACAGGGGTGTCAATTTCTTGAAAAATTACCTTTTGGAGAAGGTAAGTATGAGTCTTTCCAAGACATGGTAAGGATAAAGAAACTCCAATAATCCATCTAGTGAGGGAAGGACTTAATAGTTTGTAGAGAAGCTAGAAAAGGGCTTAAAAACCCTAATTTTGCTCATTTTCAGGTTGGGGCTGTGTACAGCCAGTTGTGACCCAAGACCCCAAAAATCCTTGAGAGGTGGGCATATGAACCAAGAATCCTAGGAAAAGTTTGGGGTGTTCTTTGGAAAGACTTGGGAAAAACCCTGATTTCTCAGAGAAGGAGACCTAATAGGACTAGTAGCCTTCTAGGCCTAATAGAAGGGTTTGGTGGAAGCAACCTATAGATGGAGCTAGGTGGACCCCTAACACACTTGGTAGGATGGATTGATGAATTTAGAAGCACCTCCACACCCCTGTAAAACTAAATTCAAGAATTTGGAGGATTAGTAGCCTTTAGGGTGGATTAAGGGCTAAGGAAAGTGTTTCAAGATTGCACCAAGTCTTGACTTGGTAGGAAGATTTATGTTGATAGTTGGGTTGGCAAGGAAAAATCAGGGGACCCTAAGAAGAAAGAGGTCCTATAGGTTACAAGTGGTGGAGTGAGACACCCTAGAGGTCTTCCAAGCAAGACCCAGAGCATGAATTAGTGATTGATTCATCCAACCTCCCTATCATATTGGTATTAGAGCCCCAAAAAGATTTGGGATTGATTATTTTATGTTAGAGATTGAGTCTAGTGGTTCTACAATCATGGTGACAAATATAAAATTGGCCAAGAAGGTTGAAGATCAGGAGGAAGACAATAGGCTATTGAGGGAAAGAATAGGCCAACTTGAGCAAGCAATGAGTAATGTGCATACTAAGACTGATGAGGTTAGTGATAAGTTGGAAGGAAGGGTACCCAAGAGTGAAGAGGTTGCAGAGGAAGACAAGATCCCTGAACCTGACCCTATTTTACAAGAAGATCCTTTCTTGAAGGCATTGAAGGCATACCACTATTTTGTGGGAAATTGGAAGCTGATCTAGTCAGGGATTGGATAGAGGGAATGGAAAACCATTTTGATTGTGATGGAGTCACTGAAGCATAGAAGGTAAAGGTGGAAAAATCAAGACTAAAAGGTTTAGCCTTGACATGATGGAAGTTCATTTAGACAGAGAGAGAGAAGGAATGCAAGAAACCTATTTCCACTTGGAAGGGAATGGTTACCAAAATGAGAGAAGCATACATGCTAGATGATTATGAAATTCATTTGCACAAGAAAAGATAGAGCTTGACACAAAGAGACCAAGATATAAATTCCTATACAAAGGAGTTTCAAAAACTTTGCATGAGGTCTAATGTATCTAAGGATGAAAGTATTAAGGTGCCTAGATACCTTAATGGTTTGAAGTGGAACATTCAAGAGGAGATGACTCTTCTAAGTCCCAAAATAGTGCACCAATGTTATCAATTAGCTAAAAAGATTGAAGAGAGAAGTAAGAGGAAACAAGATCAAGCTTCCAAGATGAGAGGAAAAGGAAGAGATCAAAGAGGACATAGAGGAGGATACCAAAGTAAAGGAACTAAACAAAGAAATCAGGAAGAGTCTAAACTCACAGAGCATGGAAGTGAAACAACTTCTAGAGGAGGTTATGGAAGAGGTAGAGGATCTCAAGGAGGTTCTACCAGAGGAAGAGGTACAGGCAGAAGTAACTCTTACTTTGCTAGCATGAAGTGTTACAACTATGGTCAAGTAGGACATCTAGCTTATAGGTGCTCGGAGAAAGCATCTTCTTCAAATATAGAAAAGAGAGTAGCATATGCTCAAGAAGACACTATGAGTGTCAAGTCACCAGAGGTTAGTCACATTGAGTCAAAAATGGGGGAGAACTTGATGTTTAGTAGGGTTCTGATCAGACAACCAGTCAAAGAAGAGCCAAAGCAAAGGAGAGCCTTATTCAGGGTGAGATGCAAAATACTTGGGAAGGTGTGCAAAGTCATAGTGGATTTAGGGTCTACTGATAACATTATCTCAGAGGAAGCAGTGAGGAAGTTAAAGTTGGAGAAGGTACCCCACACTAATCCTTACAAGGTGACATGGCTGAATAAAGGGCAGAGTGTTCTTGTGAATGAGCAGAAAATAGTGGAATTCTCCATTGGAGGGTACAAAGACAAACTGATTTGTGATGTGTTGCCTATGGATGCATGCCATCTTCTATTGGGAAGGCCATGGAATATGACAAAGGAGCTAGCTATGATGGGAAGGAGAACACCATCTCATTTAAGAAGGATGGTAAAACATTCAAGTTACAGTCACTGTTGGATGAAGAAGGACAGTCAAAGACCCCTAGTGTCTTGTTAAGCAGTGGCAAGGATTTTATCAACACTCTTCAGCAAGGAGGTGAAGGATATGTTGTTATGGTTCAACCCAAGGAAGAAGACAAGACCAGGAAGACAGTTATCCCAGAGGAAGTCCAGAAGTTACTTGAGAAGTTCAAGGACATAGTCAATGATGGAACACCAGCAACATTACCTCTAAAGAGAGTTATCAGTCATCAGATTGACTTCATACCAGGGGCTTCATTTCCAAACAAAGTAGCTTATAAGCTCACACCATATCAGAACCTGGAAGTGGCTAGGCAAGTGCAGGAGTTATTAGACCAAGGACTAATTAGGAAGAGCATCAGTCCATGTGCAGTACCAGTGGTCTTAGCAACCAAGAAAGGTGGTAAGTGGAGACTTTGCACTGACTCTAGGGCTATCAATAGGATTACAATCAGATATAGGTTTCCTATTCCTAGGATAGAGGATTTGATGGACTGTCTTGGAGGGGCACAATACTTCACTAAGTTGTATCTCAAGAGTGGATACCACTAGATTAGAATCAAAGATGGGGATGAATGGAAGACAACTTTTAAGACAACTGATGGGTTGTATGAGTGGAGAGTGATGCCATTTGGCCTCTCAAATGCCCCTAGCACATTCATGAGGCTCATGAATGAAGTGCTTAAGGATTTCACAGGTATATTTGTGGTGGTGTATCTAGATGATATACTCATCTTTAGTAAGACAGCAGAGGAACATTTGAAGCATGTGGAGATGGTTTTTAAATGGTTGTAGGAGGAGAGGTTAGCCATCAACCTAGAAAAATGTGAGTTCTTCAAACAAGAGCTTGTGTATTTGGGGTTTGTAGTATCCCAAGGATCATTGACGATGGGCCCAAGCAAGGTGGAAGCTATCCTAAATTGGCCTACACCAACCATCGGGAAAGAGGTATGGAGTTTTCATGGGTTAGCTCAGTTTTATAGGAAGTTTATAAGGAACTTTAGTGGAATTTGTGCACCAGTGCTTGATACTATCAAGGGTGACCTAAAGACTAAGTTTAAATGGACTCTTGAAGTAGAGAAGGGTTTTGAGAAGTTGAAACAAGAAGTGGCAACTCAACCCATCCTTTTGTTACCTAGTTTTGATAAGCTATTCACTGTGGAATGTGATGCCAGTGGAATTGTAGTAGGAGTACTAAGCCAAGAAGGCAGACCTATAGCTTTCTTTAGTGAAAAGCTCAATGAATCTAAAAAGAAGTATTCTACTTATGACTTAGAACTATATGCTCTAGTGCAGTCTCTTAGAAAGTGGAGACATTATCTCCTACCTAAGGAGTTTGTAGTGTTTACTGATAACTAGGTACTTAGCTACATCAACACACAAGAAAAGTTGAGTAATAGACACTTGAAATGGATGGAGTACCTCCAAGCCTTCACCTTTACTATCAAACACAAGAAGGGACAGTTGAACAAGGTTGCAGATGCACTAAGTAGGAGATTGTTGACAGTGGAAGAGATTCAATTCAAAAGCATATGGATAAAGAGTTTCAAGGATCTCTATGGAGAAGATGAAGACTTCTCTGAAGCATATAAGGTATGTTCTGATTTTGAGAATCATTTTCATAGTCAATTCTCAGAGTATACATTGCAGAGTGGACTTTTGTTCAAGCGGAATTAGTTGTGTGTTCCCAAAGGTTCAATGAGAGAGAATCTCATCCAGGAGAAGCACAATGGTAGTCTTAGTGGTCATTTTGGTATCAACAAGACACTGGAATTAGTGCAGAGGTTCTATTATTGGCCCAAGTTGCCAAGGGATGTCAAAAGGTATGTGGAGCAGTGTGTAGTTTGTATGAAAGCCAAGGGGGGAACTAGCAATGCAGGTTTGTATCAACCTCTACCTATTCCTAACAGACCATGGGAATGCATTAGCATGGAATTTTTGGTAGGACTCCCTAAAACTAAGACATGGTTTGATAGTGTCTATGTGGCGGTAGATAGGTTCAGTAAAATGAGTCACTTTATTCCCTCCAAGACCACCCATGATGCTAGCTATATTGCTCATCTTTTCTTCAAAGAGATTGTGAGGATCCATGGATTTCCATTGAGCATTGTATTGGACAAAGATGTGAAGTTTATGATTCAATTTTGGAAAACTCTATGGAGCAGACTGGGTACTAACTTGTCTTTTGTATCAGTTTACCATCCTTAGACAGATTTAAAAACTAAGGTGATAAATAGAGTGTTAGGTAACCTACTAAGATGCCTCACCAAGGAGTATGGACAGACATGGGACTTGGTCATATCACAAGTTGAATATGCCTACAATGATAGTGTGAATAGGACCACAAGTAGGAGTCCTTTTGAGATAGTATATGGTATGCACCCAAGAGGTGTGTGTGAGCTTAGAGATCTAGGAGCTATGGAGCATAGGAGTGGCCATGTAGAGGATTTCTCTCAGACCATGAAGGAGATTCAGGAGCAAGTGAAGAGGACAATCTCAGAGGCTACTCACAAGTCGAAAGCTAAGGTGGATATTTCTAGAAAAGATCTCCAATTTGCAATAGGTGACTATATCATGGTCCATCTCAATAAATCTAGATTGTAGAAAGGAGTACCAACTAAGTTGCAGATGAAGAGAGTGGTACCATGTAAGGTGTTAGCCAAGTATGGATAGAATGCTTACCAGGTGGAACTTCCTGTGGACTTAAGTATTTCACAAGTGTTTAATGTGGCTGACTTGATGAAGTATAAAGGATCAGTAACTGATATGACTCTGGCTAGTACAAATGTCTTGGACGATGTGAGTATTGTAGTCATACCACCTAAAGACAAGCTGCAAGGAGAAAGGATCTTGGAATCCAGAGTGAACAAGTCTACTTGGCACAAGGTGTACATGGAACATCTCATACAGTGGAAAGACAAACTAGAGTCTAAGGCTACATGGGTGGAAGAAGCTCATTTCAAGAAGTGTGGCATTGATCTATCTCTAATCTCTCCCCACATTCCTTAGTGTTTGAGTAGAGGGGGGAGAATGGTGCAAGAGCACCCATAGGTTGCCATAGGTTGTTTAGAAGGTTTGTCTAGGAAAACTTTTTCTAGGACAACTAAGCAAACTATTTTAGTTCATTTGTATGTGAGCCTTAGTGGCCTTTTTGTTGGGTTTTGATAAGATGAAGGTCATGTTGACCATAAAATAGGTGTCATAAGGTCCTAGTTCAAAATGAGGTTTTGGACTTTTAGGATTCTTACAAAATGTTTGAAATGTTTGAAAATGTTGCTCAATTAGAGGTACAAGTGGCTAAGGAGATTCCAAGGGAGAGAATAACTGATTTGGTGACCTATTTATGGGATGCCTCAGCATTGGAGTTAGGTTGGAAGCATTTGATATTGTTTGAAGTTTATTTTGAATTCAAGGGAAGCAATTGTGATTGTGTGAAAATTTTCTGGTTTTTGCATTGAAGTGATGTTTTAATGGATTGATCATGGCACTGTAATTTGTGTTGGATGTAGAGTAGCTATTCTTCAAGAATTGTGTGGCATTGGATAGTTTCTTTATTCAGTTTTAAGCTTTGTTTGTAATTAGTTTTTGTTTTCATATTGTTACTGGCCTGAACCAGGCAGTTTGTGAGTATGGAGTGTTAGTTCACTTTCCCACCATACAAATTGTATGACCCTTTGGGATTAGTGACTGGACTCCATGGATGTACAAATAGTAGGGTTTAGGGCCTTTGAAAGCACATGAGTTACTATGGAAGTCTTGTCCTAGGCAAGCCAAGGAAGTGTCCGGCTAGGGAAGACCTTAGTGCAAAGAACTTGATTTGCAGGCATGTGAATTTCCTAACAAATTACCTTTTGGAGAAGGTAGGTATGAGTCTTTCCAAGACATGGTAAGGAGAAATAAACTCCAACAATCCATCTGGTGAGGGAAGGACTTAACAGTTTGTAGAGATGCCAGAAAAGGGCTTTAAAACCCTAGTTTTGCTTATTTTCAGGTTGGGGTTGTGTACAGCCAGTTGTGACCCAACACCCCAAAAATCCTTGAGAGGTGGGCATATGAACTAGGAATCCTAGGGAAAGTTTGGGGTGTTCTTTGGAAAGACTTGGGAAAAACCCTGGTTTCTCGAAGGAGACCTAATAGGACTAGTAGCCTTCTAGGCCTAATAGAAGGGTTTGGTGGAAGCGACTTGTAGATGGAGCTAGGTGGACCCCTAACACACTTGGTAGGATGGATTGATGACTTTAGAAGCACCTCCACACTCCTATAAAACTAAATTCAAGAATTTGGAGGATTAGTAGCCTTTAGGGTGGATTAAGGGCTAAGGCAAGTGTTTCAAGATTGCACCAAGTCTTGACTTGGTAGGAGGATCTGTGTTGATAGTTGGGTTGGCAAGGAAAAATCAGGGGACCCTAAGAAGAAAGAGGTCCTATAGGTTGCAAATGGTGGAGTGAGACACCCTAGAGGTCTTCCAAGCAAGACCGAGAGTGTGAATCAGTGATTGATTCATCCAACATCCCTATCAAAAACTTTTAAGGTTATTAGTGTTCTAAAATTTAAAAAAAAAATCTAAAATTAGCAATATTAGGATTATTTCCAATCCTTATTCCTTAGGTGCAAATATTGAGTTAGGATCTAGGATCAACCAAAAATTTTCTATGTAGGTTTATGCAAAAAAAGTTAGAGAAATATATACAGTCATGTGATATTCATTAGTAGAAATTTCATGATAGAAGAAAGTAATGGATGGGGTTTTAAAACGAGAAGGTTTGGTTTGAAGAGTGCTAATAAAATTAGAAAAATAAGATGAAAGAGACTCACAACTTGTAAAATGGAACCTAATTTATTTTTATATGTTGACCTAAACTTTTTGAAGAATACAATAATTAAATCAAATTTAAGTCTAGAGTGAAATCAAGATTCATTTGAACTTCAATGTTGAAATATATAAATCAAACTACAAGAATATATAATCAAAATTATATAAGTGAGTTCTTACATGATCCAAGGTTATCATAGATTCTTCATAATAATAATAATATTTGCAAATAAACGTATACTAAGTCTTTAAAAACATGATCATCATCTTTTTCAATATTTTTGGAAAACATCTCAGAATTTACAATCAAATCTATTACTCACCCAGCTCGACTAAAATTTCTTCAGTGTTGTGTGGTGTGCAAATATCTGACAATGAGAGGCTAGCTGGTATGAGTTTGAGGTTGACTAATTTTGCTCGGTGCCGTGCAATGGTCAAAAGTGTTTTGCTTTTTCCACCTACTCAGAGAACAAAGTCTACGCGGTCAATGGTCATGAGTGTTAGAAAGATGTGCAGTTCATAGTACATCGATATTTAAATAACAAAAGTGTAGGGTGGTCAATCGTGTTGTGGCACACGAAAGAAAGAAAAGTGGTGAAGGTAATAAGTGTTCAAGAAAAATTGGAGAAAGAAAGTTAAGTTCCATATAACGCACACAAAGAATTTGCGGATAGTTAAGTTCCATCCAAGAGTAAAACTAATCTTAGATTACATCCCTATGTTAAATAGGAGAGAGGTTCCATAGTGGAGCACCGTAATTCTTGGGGTCCATGCCCATGGATCAAAACTTAAAAAAATATATTTTGTCACATATATTATTTTAGAGTAGACATAAATATTTAGTTTTGAGGAGTGTCCAAATCATGTATCATGTGGACGATGAAGAGAGGTGGATGAGGATATTTTTTATCTATTTTGAAGGCTGATTGATGATGGATCAAGAGGACCAAAGGTTCATACATATCATTTGATTGGTACATGCTCATAATGTCCTATGTTGAGTAGGCAGAATGTCATGATTTTCTTAAACATGCTAACATTAAATGTGCCCCACCTCCTCTTTCCTCCCTAACCTGCCACATTAACTCTGCATCCATTCCCATGTACTTGTATGGAATGTCAACACATTTTCATGCCTTCAAGCCTTCAATGCTTCAGTACCTCACATTTATCACTCAATGATACCCCATTAAGAAGATTCCTCTTCATGAAAATTCGTTGTATTTGGCACAAAAACATGCTTTCTTTAGCTTTGTATTGATGATGGTTTTTGCAAAAGGAATTGTCACTAATGCTAGCTTCTTTCTTGTTGCTTGTCTTCTAGGTTTTCATTTGCATGTTTTTGACTCGAGTGAGGATTCTACACCTCCCTAAGGTAATGAACTAGCAACACAATCACTTCTTCTCTTTTCATATTATTTTGCTTCATTTCTTTGTATTTTGAAGTGTTTGCTATGTTTAACTTAGTTTTTTTTCTTCTATATTAATTAGAGAATTACATGGTCACCAATGTTGGCTTGTTTCTTGTTGCTCATCTTTCAAGTCGTCATCTACACATTTTTGACCCAAGTAAGGATTTTACACCTCACTAAAGCAATGAACCAACAACATAATCACATCTCTATTATTCTCTTTTTCATATCATTCTGCTTCATTTCTCTGTTTTTTTATGTGTTTGTTGTGTTTGACTTATTTTTCATTCTTTTGTATTCATTAAATAATTGACGCAAATGGTATTTCATTGTTTCGCTCCTATTTTTGGTTGTAAGTGGAAGTTTTCTTTGGTTTTCTAGGTGGTTCTATCACTAAAGAATTGAACCAAGTTGTTTTTCTTTTTGGTTTTGTGTGGACATATCACTAATAAAGTGGTTGCATTAGTTTTTTTGGTTTTCCTTTTTTAATTCTAAAAGCTATGAAACAAACAATAATGGTTGGTGAAATTTCAAGTTGAATGTTTGACACTTTTTGTTTCTTTGACTTTCTACTAAAAAGATTTTAAATATTCCAAACTTTAAAACTACAGTAGAAGGGCATTTATCAACACGTGTATTCTTGTTTTTCTAGCGCATTTACATGTTATGGGAATTCTAATATTCTAGTTGACTTTGTTATTCATTAGGGTCTTTGTAAATATTGTCCATAGTAATATTTAAATAGATTACTTAAACCCCTTATTCAGTTTAGAGTTTACTTACATATATTCATGATGTTCTATTATCATCTCCTAGTAATCATCTGATGTGAAATATATGTTGCATTGATATGTCATATGATCATTCTTCATGTTCACTTACATCCTATTCTTCTTACATGTTGATTGAGATGTTTGTTACACACACCATAATATTTCAGTGTTGCATGTGGTGACAATACCTATACATGTTAAATTTGATTTAGCTTAAAAAATATATTGGTTGCATTTTACAAGTTTTTCCCACATGTCGGGTTTTGGCTATTAGAATGAGAACTGTGGGCATGATAACAAAAATATTTGTGTTGGGTTATAGAAAAACTAGAAAATTTTCTCATTTTTAGATAGCCTACAAACTAGGCTAGATTAAATCTTGCAAGGGTGTTCTACTATCAATTTTTTTTTCATATCTCATAAGCTAGATCATTATTTTTCTTTATATATACAAATATATTCTCTACATACAACAATGATTTTCATACTTTTATCACATTTTTAATATTATCTAGATGTTACCTCTCTCTTTTTATTTCTATAAAATGATTCTTCTATCTAGACACCTAAACACCTCACTCTAAAAGCTAAAACCCTATATTTATTCAACAACCTCTTTTTACGCCATAAAATACTTTTGCTTCCTAAATGTCTCACTAGAAATGTTTTGTTTCAAATGTTATCAAATAGTGGTGACCAAAGATTTGATAAAATTTTTCTTTAAAAAATTCACAAAAAGATTTAAATGATTTCTTTTGAAATGATTCTAACACATGTCCCTCTATAATAATTTGGTATTTTGGAGTTTTTAAATTTTTATATATTTAATGGGAAATCACATTTTTCTACTCTTCTTGTCAATTTACACTCTTCAACAACTAATGTAGATCAAATTTCAAATGTTCTATGAGACAGATGAAATATGCATGATGCAGAGCTAAATGGATTTGATCCAAATCAATACAACACAAATTGATTCCCAAACCCTAACAAAGCACTCCTTCACATAAACTCACCCTTTGTCTAGTAGGTTTGCAGACCTAAATTTTGCAACTTATCTTCCAAAAACATTCACAATCAACAAACCCTTTGCATTTTCTAACACCCTTTAAAGCATACTATAACATACACAAAACTCTCCATGGGTCACTTTGTATCAATTCACTCAAAATATAGAAACCACACTATCCTAGTAGGCCAATTAGGCCACTTTTACAAAGTGCCTCAAATTCTTTCAACCAATTCTAAATAACCACTCAAACTAAGTCAATAAATCAGAAAAACCCTCCTTTTCATTAGTTTTGGTTAGGGTTTATTGGAACTTGGTGTTCCCAGCCTCTCACAACTCTTCCACTACCTCCAACACACTTGAATATTTCTTCCCTCACTCAAAATACCATCTCACAACATTTACCTTCAGTAATTCTACAAGCTCTTTCCTAAACCCATCACCTTCAAGCCTAAAATTCATTACATACCCTAGGACAGTCCTCCAAACTTATCCAAATCCTTCATACTGCCTAAACCTCTTACCCTACTATTCTAATCCTACCATTATGAACCCATTCCACTTAGTATCAAGGAAAACATAAGGTGGAATGGGTCTTATTCCATTAATGGAGCCTCAAACCCTTAAACAGGGGTTACCTGGGCAGTTACAAAAAATGGAGCACAAAATTCTACAAACTCACTATGAAATTCTCACACCAATTAGAATAAGGAGTTAACTCATGTTTCTTTATTAGGTTCACCAAGTTTTAGAGAAAAGTAATTTTGTATAGAACTGTACAAAGCCCGTAAACTGCAATTTTACCAATGAAATCAGTAAATTTTATTTTTAATGCTTCCCCATACAATCTTCCAACCTATTTCCTTGAGGTCTCCAACCCTTTTAAACTTTAACCAATCCTCTCAGATGGTTCAAATTTCCTTTGAGTTCAAATGACTATTGGACTTCTCAAAGATGCAATTTTTTTCAACTTTGCAACTTTTCCCCAAGATGACAACTTGTACAACTATATCAAAATGTGACAATTTGAACTTAGGGACTCCCAAAAACATGACAAAACAACCTTAACCAAAATTTACTAAAAACTCAAAACACACCAAAACATGACCTTTAAACCCTTCACCTCCCAAATGTTGCATTTTGTCAACTTTTTACAATCTTGCAATTTTGTACATCTTTTTGACAACATTGCACATTTACAAAGATGAAGTCCTAATACATGCTAAATGGTCAATTTAGACCTTATTGACTCAAAAAATACCTCAAACCCCTAAGACTACCTATCAAAGAACAAACTTGACCAATCTCAATTGAAATGGATTGGTGCTCCTGCACCATACAACTGAGCTTGAAACTTTTTCAAGTCTCTTGGAAATGAAATTGTAGGTTGCCCAAACTTGTCCACTCCACCACCTTGATCTTCAAATTCTCATTTCCTTTTCCTTTGGATCAAATACTACTAGCTTGTATCACCCCTTGTGTTCTCAAATTTCTTACTACCTAGTCTTTGTTTCTTTTGCACAAATTGTCCTGATAAGTGTCTCCTAACTTTCCCTTCACTTGTGATTGATCTTGTATTTGCTCTAACATCTACAAACACACCTTTTCTAGTTTTGTTTTGGAATGCTCCCTTTTTACCTCTGGTTTCACACTTGAAATTACTCACCTACCCTTGAATCATTTTATCCTTTCCTTGCATCTTTGTGATTAGATTGCCTATCTCCAAATTCTTTGTCTTGGCAGACCTCCATACCTCTGTATTGCCAGTACCTGACTACTTCTCTACTTCCTTAGCAAGTATAAGAAAAAAACACTATCCCAACCATAACTCAATCATGCTCTTTAAACTCACTGTTAGTCTTTTCAAGGAATTCATCCTTGACCTTCTCTGTCTCAGTCGTGGTCACCACTCTTTCACCTTCTTTGTTGGTTTACATTATTATATCATCCATTAAATTTACTATCCTCACATCTCCTAATCTTGAAGTGGCTACAAATGCCATTTTCACTTCTTGTTTATCTTCTACAAGTTTCTCAATCTCCTTCTTACCAAAGGTGATGACTTTTGCTGCCTTGTTCTACTCTTTTCCACCCTCCTACAATGGGGTCAATGTAAAAGTGATACCATCCTTTTCAATCTGATATATGTTCTATCTCTCCCATCATATATTGAGTGCCTATCAAATTTTCATGGTCTTCCAAGGATTAAATGACAACAACTCATTGGAAAAATATCACAAAGAACCTTGCCTCTATAACCACCAATTTGAAACTCAACTAGTGCTGGCTCATTAACAAAAATGGATTGATCATCACTCACCCAAGAAGCTTTATAAGGAGTTTCAAGAGGAAATTTTTCTAACTTAAACTTATCATCCATTTCATAAGACACCATGTTATTAGTAGATCTTGAATCTATCACTACACTACACACCTTACCTTTACATTTGCAAGTTGTCTTGAACAATTGTCTTCTTTGATCCATATCCTTCTCCTTGGATGCTTGAAATAAGGTTCTTCTCACAATCAAACTTTCCCAAAATTTTGGAGCAGCAACATGACTATTAGAATTTGAGCTTTCACATTCATCTTCTTGCACTATTTGAACCCTTCTTTCACTTTTTCTTTCACCACCACTTGATGTAGAACCAAAATTTTTAGGGCACTTGAAGGATGGATGTCCAAACTCATTACAATTGTAGCACCTTCCTAAAAATATGTTTTCATTCCTACCACCACCAAATCTTCCTCTTGAACCCCTAAATCCACCTCTGAAATCTACAACTAGTTCTTGTCCTTTATGTGCATCACCTTGGATTTCATTGGATTGTCTTATAGTAGAATATGATCCCCTTCCTCTTGATGTGCTACCTCTACCTCTAGTTTTTTTGTCTAGTCTTATTTTCACTGTTTCTTCTGCCCTTATAGCCATTTGGTAGCATTCTTCAATTGTCTTTGGATTATGCAAAATTATTTCATCTTGGATGTTAAATCTTAGTCCACTAAGATACTTGGCCACTTTTTCTACATTATCAACCATATGTCCTACCCTTATTCTCAACTTATAAAACTCATTAGTGTAAGTTTTCACATCCATTTCCCTTTGCTTAAAATATTGAATCTTTTTAGACATTTGGATAGCATAATTATTTGGTAAAAAATTACCTTTTAATTTGGCTACCATCCTATCCCATGAAACAATTTTAGACTTACCTTTTCTTCTCATTTCAGCTTGCTCATAGTCGCACCAAACTAATGCACACCCCTTCAATTTAGTCTTTGCTATCTTCACCTTTTCCTCATCAGATACATTCTCACATTCAAATAAGTTGTCTAAAGCTACAATCCAATCTAACAATGCTTCCTCATCTAGAGTACCATCATACATAGGAAAATAAACTTTTACCTTGTGTTTGTTTCCTTTTACTACTTTCAGTAGCTTGGCCATTCTTTGGTCTTCAGGATCCAACTATTCATTGAAATCTTCATACTCTTCATCTTCTTCATCTTTAATGTCACTTTCATCACCCACAATCATTACTTTGTTCTATCCTATTTCAACACTTTCCAACCTTGTTTCCAATCTATTTTTTAGTTCTCTCAACTTTCAGATCTCCCTCTCAGTCTTCTCTTCCATCTCTTGCATGTTTCATGCCATATTATTCCCCTTTGGAGTCATCTTAACTTTTCAATTTCTCACATTCAATCTACAACTCTTCAACTTTTCCCTTAGAAGATCCACTTCTTATGCTCTGATAGCAATTGATGTAGAGCTAAATAGTTTTGATTGAAATAAACACAACACAAATTGTTTCAAACAACAAATTGATTCTCAAACCCTAACAAAGCACTCATTCAAATAAACTCACCCTTTGTCTAGTAGGCTTGGGGACCTAAATTTTTCAACTTATCTTCCAAAAACCTTCACAATCAACAAACCCTTTTCATTTTCTAACACCCTTTAAAGCATACTATAGCATACCTAGAACTCTCTATGAGTCACTTTGTATCAACTCAATCAAAATCAAGAAACTACACTGTCCTAGGAGGCCAATTATGCCACTTTCACAAAGGAAGTGCCTAAAATTATTTCAAACAATCCTAAATAACCACTCAAACCTTTGTGAAAGGTTATAATTGGTCCTAATCAATAGTTTTAAGAATGACCAACCCTCACTAAGTCAACAAATTAGAAAAACCCTCCTTTTCACTAGTTTTGGTTAGGGTTTATTTGAACTTGGTGTTCCCAGCCTCTCACAACTCTACCATCACCTACAACACACTTGAATATGTCTTCCCTCTCTCAAAATACCATATCAAAAACTTTACCTTCAATAATTCTTCAAACTCTTTCCTAAACTCATCACTTTCAAGCCTAAAATTCATTACATACCCCAGGATAATCCTCCAAACTTCTCCAAATCCTTCATAATTCCTAAATTTCATGCCCTACTATTCTAATCCTACCATTACGAACCAATTCCACTTAGTAATAGGGAAAAAAAAGGTGGAATGGGCCTTATGCCATTAATGGAGCCTCAGACCCTTAACTAGGGGTTACCCGGGTAGTTACAAAAAATGGAGCATAAAATTCTACAAACTCACTATGAAATGATCAAACCAATTGGAAGAAGAAGTTAACTCATTTATTTATTAGGTTCATCAAGTTTTGGAGTAAAGTGCTTATGTACAGAATCGTACAAAGCCTGTAAACTATAATTCACCAGTGAACTACAGAAAAATCAATGAAATCAACAAATTTTATTGTTCAAGCTTCCCAATACAATCTTCCAACCTCTTTCCTCGAGGTATCCAGCCCTTTTAAACTTTAACCAATCCCCTCAAATGGTTCAAACTTCCATTTGAGTTCAAATGACCGCTGGACTTCTCAAAGATGAAATTTTTTGCAATTTTGTAACTTTCCCCAAGATGACAACTTTTACAACTATATCAAAATGTGACAATTTGAACTTAGGGACTCCCCAAAACATGACAAAACAACCTTAACCAATGACTCAAAACTCAAAATACACCAAAACATGACCTTTAAACCGTTCACCTCACAAATGTTGCATTTTGTCAACTTTTTACAATCTTGCAATTTTGTACATCTTTTTGACAACATTACACATTTACAACTTATGAACTCCTAATACATACTAAATGGTAAATTTAGACCTTATTGCCTCAAGAAATACCTCAAAACCCTAAGATGACCTATTATAGAAGAAACTTGACCAAAGTCAATTTAATTGGATTGGTGCTCCTACACCAATGCAACAATAAAACAAAGAACTATCTTGAATGCACATTCACCACAACTTTCAATCCCAAATTCAATTTATTAAATGAGAATAAAAAATTCACAAAACTACAACTCCAACAATCAAAATAATTTTATTTTGTCTTCCAATTCAATTTGTAATACACTCCTTTCAATTACATTCATCAAATTTAAATACTTCTTATCTACATAGGCATGTTCATGTTGATCTTTCATCACTTATTTTCTTCTTTTTTGGTCCACCCTTATTACTCCTCTAGTTGTGTTGGAAATTATTTTTGAATTTATTATTGTCTGCTCCAAATTCATGCACTACCTCATTGCCTTCACATATTCAATTTTAAATTTTATCAATTTGTTGCCTTCTCACCTATTTCCCAGGCACCCCATTATTTTTTTGTACCTGCACTTTTATTTCATTCACATATTATTTTTCTTCACATTTTTTTCCTTTATTTTTCCAAAGCTTCCTTAATTTTCTATTGACTTCTTTTTATCCACACACCCTTGTATATTTCTACCTTTTGCTGCATTTTTCTTCACATATTTTCCTTCTTTTCAATGTTGGGCAGCCTGTTCTCTCTATTTCTATCCATTCCTCTCTCTTTTTCATTGTTGCACACCCTCTCTATCTAAAAAAATGCAGCATTTTATCTTCCTTCAAATTTCTCTCATCTTCTTTCTTTTTTGTGTCCTCTTACCTCCTCTACGTGACCCCTCACATTCACCTTTTGAGCACTAATTTTTTTTTTTTTCAAACTCCTTTCAATCCAAGTGACCTCCACTATTCTTTTCCATAAATTAATTCCTCTATGATGTGTGGCCTAGCCTAAGTCTTTTGGAAGCATTTTATTACATTAAAATTTCTTCATTTAATATGGGGTAGCCTCTTAACACTCCAATTTATTTTCATGATAATAAATAAAAATAACAATATATTATCTTTACCTTTTTATTCTATGGAAAAAAAACTAGCAATTTGAGTGACTTCATTGTGGTCAATTTTTGAATAGAACAAAATGGAGAAATAACATTAGCAAATTGAAACATCAACAGTTATGCCAATTATAGAGTCAGGCGTCACAGGCAAAAAAAACCAAATTTCTCCGATTCACATGAAATTTGGTGTGATTTTAGTCAAAGCCATCAAAATCCCAAGATATTAAATTGAAAATCCTTTTGGATGATACTAATTATGCATTTTCCTAGGATGCCCCTACATCAACTACACCATATTAGCAGGAATTGTGTTTTTTTACACCATCATATTACATTCTTAGAGAAAAATCACTATTTTCCCTTGATTTACACTTTCACATTCTATTACATCCCATTTTTATCACCATGTAAACTGTTGGTTATTTTTTAAGAACCAAACTGATCTCTAGAAATACCTATGGACTTTTTCATTTCCAATAATTAGTACACCAAAGGGATTGGCCAACAAATGAGTGGAAGCCGTAAAACTTCTACTCCTACACTTTGGGCTCTATGAAACCTGAGAGGATGATGCCACAATGTATACTTAGGAATTCACACAATTATAATTAAATAAATTTTCAATAATAGATACTTCTCATAAAATCACTTAACAACATAGTACATCAAACAAGTTCGCAACTTATTTATCAATGTCCTATACTTGGAGCATGAGAAGGAAAAACTTCAACACAAAACAACTATGGTGGTATCCATTTGAAATTTTGAAAATTAAAAGTGATTAGCTGATGAATCAACAAAAAAACTGAACCATGAGTACTTTGAACGAACTAGTTCCTTTATCCCAAGCAGGGAGTCAATATCAACCTAGATAACCAGACAACAACTCAATAATAGCAACATACAGTCACAAGAAATACTACATTACAACATTCCCCTATTGCATTCATGATCATTACTACTTACAAATATCCTAGCACCCAATTCTTATGAGTTAACAATCTCATCCAAGCATTTCCATTAATTCATTGAATCAATAAGCAAGAATGAAATCAAACATCCATTGAGAAACAATAGACACAAACAAAATTAATCCCAGATTACTTTCATTCATAAGTCATAAAAAATGAGTACAAGGAGAGACAATAGCCATGAAATTGGCATTACTCTGTATTGTAGTTGCTATACTATTATCAAAATTACATACATAACAATGAACTCTAAAATTAAGAAAAAAACTCTAAAACATGCTTAGTACTACCCTTATAGTTCTAAGTGTTAATTGCAAAACAACGAACCCCTACTTTTTGGCATTGAATTCCTTCTTATAGAAACAAAGGAGCAAAAAAAGTGTCAGGCCAAAAAGTACACATGTCAAAAACCCATTGGACCGCTATAACAAGGATTCTCCCATTCAGTTACAATGCATTCCCAAGAGGTGGGAAACACGTGGGAAAATTAAAGTAGTCTTCATTTGATGTTGGAGATATGGTCCAATTTTCAAAAAGGTAACACTAAATAGTTACCTCAAAATTTGTGTCCATGCACACAAGGTGAAAGAAGGAAATTATGAAAGAAACATAAAAGAAAAATACAAGAGATAAGTCCACGTCTGCAACATTGTCGTCAATTCAATTTGAAGGAGATGCACTATATTTTCCATACTTTATCAAAAGCATAATCTATACTAAATCCAAGCTATGTAACTAATGCATTCCAATATATTTGTTATTCATGATGGTCGCAAACTTCAAGATTTCAAATCACTAACTAGCCACTTTTTATGTCAGACCCTGACTCCTTCCCAGTACCTACCTTTCCATGCAAGGAATTCATCTTCAATGGGCCAATTGAAATTCATGACTTCATCATACCTTTGTCTATAAGGTGCATACTTGGTGACAATCTGGTTAGCTTCCTTATAAAATTCTAGCAAGATAGTCTTAGCATGAACTAACATATCCATATATCATCTTCAATGTCTCTATATCAAATTTTGAACAAATTGACATAGCCTGATCTAAAATAACCTTATTGGTTTCATTTTTCCACTCTTGTAGAATTTTTATGCTATCATCATCCCTTAGAATGGATAGAAGAAGGCCATGATGTGATTCATGGAAGGATTTTACCTGCTCTTTTATTTTGTTCTCTAATGTTCAATATTTCCCATGTATCCTTCAATCTTACCTACAAGAACCATAGTAGGTTTAAAATTTTTAGGTGGATTGGGATCCTTCTTAACTCCAACTCCCATCAATACCAAATCCTTCCTCATAGGGATCTAGAATTTCCCTAAGTGGAATATCTCTTTCTCTGTCATTGTCAAAATTCTTGATAACATCCACCATGGATGAGTAACTGTAGTGAATACTATTCAAATTTTTTTCACTCTTCTATTCAAATGTTCTATCACTACTGTGACAATCTTCATGTTTCTCTTGAAAGTCTCCTCACCATGATTATCACATTTCTCTTTGTATTCATTTAGCTACCTAAGCAATTCTTCATTATTGATATCCCCTTCAACCTATGGCCCTCCTGGTGTACTGGGTTCTACTATTGAAATGGGCACGCTTACCATGTTATATGGCACAATTTCCCATGAAGAACTTACTTCTGTAGTAAACTCTAGGGGTACAACTTCTTGTGAAGTGGTGGGGGAGTCAACATCATTATGCTTAGGCTTTCCAGGTTGTAGTCTTTGCAACACATCCTCCAATAATGCTACCTTTGTCTGCAATTGCATATTATGTCACTCAAGGTGTCCATATTTAACGAGAAAGTTATTGCACTATGTCTTGAGCTTATCCTTTTCTTTAGTCACAGACTCTACAATGGCCCTTGTAAATTGTGCAACATGAATTGACATATTTGCAGCTTCTAAGGCCAATGTTTCTAATACTCTTTTTATTATTAGGCCTCCCCTATAGTTTGGTGAAGGCTCAACAATATCAGGATTTCTTGTGCTTGGGGCTAAAGACCATATAGCCAAGGCTTCCCATTCCTCACTGAAAGTAGACCCCTATAGTGCAAGTGCAACTTCTTCAACTATATCATAGAGAGGCTTCTCACATTTCTTTATTGTGTCGAAAGCTATGGTAGAAGCTAGATCCCATTTTTTTAGCAACAAAATATGACTAGTTCATACCAATTCTCAACCCCCTTTTGCAATAATCTTTTGGAATCTAGCTCTCATTTCATTTAACACCTTTTTCTAGATGATGGAATCAGGTAGTTCTGGATAAGGATTCTTTCTATAGCCAAATTTTTTACATGTTCATCTCTTTTAACCCTATATGCAAATTTCAGGAAATCTTGAGACTTTATAAATGAGTCATCATCTAAGAACTTTGCACATGCTTCAACCTGCATATCATTTGTTCCATTGAGTCTAGTGAGATCAACATTACTCAATCTTGTTTCCAATTGATGTGTTGTCCTTACTATAGGTGTAGTGTGTACTCCTTGCATTTCCTATTTTGACACCCAAATATCATCATTAGAGCATTAATCATCATAGTCCACTACACCACTGGCTTCAACCTTTTGTCTTTTCAATGGTGGCTCCCTTGGTGGTAATTCACTAGGTTATGGAGAATCAATGTTTACAATTTTAGGCTCTACCAGTCTTGGTGGAGATGGAAGTCATACTTTTGCAATAGGAGAAGGAGGCTTGTACTCCTCTTGCTAAGAGGGAATAGAAGATTCATCAATTTTCTTTGCCTTACTCTTTCTCCTTACAAATAATTTTATTCTTGGTTCCTCAAGGGCTTGTGATGTAGATTCTTCTCCCATAGCAGCAATTTCTCCTCCACTCTATTTTTCTACAATTGGAGCTTTCCCTTTATCTTTACCTATTACCCCTTTAGTTTCAAGGTGGCCCATTCTTGAATCAAAATTCCTTACTACATGCTCCACCTTTTGTATTATATCTTTAGTCTCTGGGAGGACCTTGAAATTAGGTTCTTCCTGCTTTATTTTTCTTTGAATTTTATTGAATGCAATCCATCTTGCTAGTCTCTTTTCCTTCTCCAAAGTGTCCAACACATTTCTTATTACATCTTCTGGATACAGGAAAATATGGAAAAAATTGGAGCTCTTGTTTCTTTATTTTAGCCAAGCCATAAAACCTTTAGGGTCATATTTGACCCTCTCAACTATCCTCCACATGCAATAGGTTTAAAGTATATCAAGGATGTTATTCCAACCTCCCTTGGTCATTGCAAAATCAGAAAAACAAGTGTACAAGGGAAAGAAAGTTCCTTTTCCTTGATTCAATAAGTGTTCATTTTCTACACTTCCCAACTGTCACATTACCTCAAGGAAACCAATTCTTTCTGGCTCAAACTTTGGAAGAAAGTGAGGTGCTACCATGGAACCATATGCTCTTAAGATAGTGTAATCAGGGTGTGGAATAACATCTCCTCAATTATGATCAACTTCTAGCTCAGACCTTCTCTCCTCGAGTCTTAAGAAATCATGTAGAGCTATGGGAATTCTGGGTAAATTCAAAATCAAGACTCTCTTCAGTCCAGAAACAAAGAAATTATGAAAAGTCACATAATCATATGTCCTATCATCCTTGTACAAGATTGTAGTCGAACATTGCATGGGTAGATCCAAGTTTCCCTTTTTCCTTTGTAAGACAATATTGTTTCCAAAGTAAATTGTACCTTTGTACAAAAACATGTGCATCAACAATGAATACCAATTGAATCTCACCCCCAATTCACCCTTCTTCAACCTTATCATTCCTTCATGCATTCTTTTTGAAAGAAACCTTGCATAATCATATACAACACAATATTTGGGGTGTTGTATATGGGAAGCCATATACATCCATTCCATTGGCATTCTAGAGGCAAGATCATAACCAATTATTTGGAAAATGGAATAGAAGATATTTTTGAAATAGGAAACAAAATAGTTAACAAGGAAAAGCTCTTTATCATGTGGTTGTATTACAATCTTCCAACTTGCAATTTCTACTAAAAATCTTGGCAAGATGTGGACTCTAAATGCAATCTTAGCTTTTTCATACTCTTTCTCTAGAGTGTTTTCATTTATCTTTTGCATTTCATCACTCCATATAGTGAGCTTGAAAACAAGACGCAGTTCCTCCTTAGTGATTTTGACCATTTCCTTCCCATCATATGTTCTGATAGTTCTTGTGAATGGGTCATAATTAGAAGGTATTGCCTTAAGCAAGTTAACATCCATATAAAAATTTGGCACAATCAACTTTAATAGGTGATAGTTCAAGGGTTTCCTACTAGGATACCCATATTTCTATTCTTGAACCAACTATAAAATAGTTCCCATCTAGTATAAGGCAATTTGGCAGCCTTGATAAAGTAGCTCTGGTCAAACAAACCCTCTACTACTTGCGGACCTATGAGAATCAATTGGACTTTATGTTCATCATTGGTTGATGGTGGTCACTGATCCATGATGTCTTTATTTAAAGGTATTTTGGGAGCAAAAGCACCCCCTTTAGAAAAATACACTTTTACTCTAGGAGCCATAACACAAGAGGTATTGTAGGGCTTCTAGTTTGTTTGAACAAGACCTATGACTTTTGGGAGGGTTTCATACAAATTATACAAATGCATAATTAACAAACTCTTCTTTATGAACGCCAAACTATAAAAATGTTGAACCTAGAAAACCCTAATAGACTTAAGCTTGAAAAACCACAACTTATCAATAATGTTGGAAGGAGGGCAACAATTCACTTTAGGTTTTCTTTGCAAGTTGACAACCTTGGTTTCAACATTAGAAAATGTTGAAAAAATAGAGCACGAGCTCCTTGAGTGTGTCAAGTATACTTCTCAATGTTGAATTATGTCTTTAAGACAAGTATTAATAATTATGCAACTCCTTAATTCAGTAGCTCAATGTCCTTTTAGTTATTAAGGCTCACTCGTGTGAACCAAAATGGCTCACTTGCCCTCAGCTAGGTTTTGAATGCTAGTTGTTGATCTTTTTAGAGAGTTAATTGATTGGTGATCCATATTTCACTAGCTTAGTATGAAAGATCTGACTGTACATAGCTGCAATACTTACCAAATGATAGGAGGCCACAAGGAACCACTTGTTATTAGTATGTGAGCTCCACCATCTCTTTGTCGCTATAGCCCCGATCCAGGTGGCCTTTTCCCCTCGCTCCTGTGAGTCATAACTCATGTGAAACTTTCATCAACAGGGAGATGGGGAGAGGTTGAGATTAGATCTCTTGGCTTCTTCATACACATTTCTTAGTTACCCACATCTTTATCCTTCATACAACATCCATGACTCAGATTAAAAGATCTTCAAGCATATGAAATATATCTACATTAGTAACGTACACTTTATTTTGCATGCCCTATGTTGAGATATTTGATTAAATATTTTCCCATGTGCCAATGCATTTGCATCCTTTGGATTACTCCATGTGGTAGATTCCCACTTCCCTATTGGGAATTTGGTAGGAAAGGTGAGACCCACATAGGATAGCAAGGAGCAGTCAAGATTAATCCAGGTTACCCACTATTGACTATTGATTCATTTAAAAACTCAGCAGTGCTAACCATTCGAAACCACTAGGTCCATCATCAATGGTGACACATGGAAATTTCCCATTATCTCATGTGATTATTTTAATAAGGAAAAAAATAAAATGGGCGTGTAGGGAATGGTCCAGATGTGACCACCTCATTTATCTCCCACTGTTGATTTTCTTCAACAACCAATTGCATGCCTTATCAATGACATTAGTACCACCAATCATTCAAGACACATGGCCTTTTCCTATGAGCCCTGTGATTAAAATAATAAGAAACAAAATGGAGCAGGCTTGTGGGGAATGGTGGTGATTGTCTGTGTCAATCAAACGATAGGCAGGGGTCCTTATATCTAAAAATTTCAAAAATTGTTAATCTTAAAAAGGACCCGACTAGGTCGATGAGACCATACCCTGACATAAAATACTTAAGGCTCAAAGTGGGAAACAATTAGCTTGACTTAAGAAAAATTAAAGTAATGGCCTAACATATGTCAACAGGTAAAATAAGATTAGAGGGTTGGTTAATTAATTGGTTTTGATTGCATAAGTCATGACTTAAAAGACTAAGAACTAACACAAGGGGTCAACAGAGAATTAAAACCTTAGCGAGGATACAAATTAAAAGGGTTTTTCAAGTAAGACTTAAGTATAGTAGAAAACCCTTAAATAGTGACAGGAGACAAAACCCACAGTCCATAAAATTTAGAAATTTTTTGGAGATGGAACATAAGAAATTTTAGGGGTTCCATAATAGACTACTATTTTATTATTAATTTCAATTTTGGACTTAAAAATATGAATGATGAATCAATTTAGTGTGTTGGTTAATAATTATATCTAGTAGGTATATATTGTGAAAAGACAAAATTATGCATTTAATGACCTTGCTAATGAAATGTAACACCATGTTTTAGGTTTCAAGTGAATTATGTTGATATGATTACAATATTATGATATTGGACTAACTATTCTCTCAGGTTAATGAAGTGGATGTAGGATAGTATTTGTCCCCTCCAAGGATGAGATAAAGAGTATCACTAAAGAGAGAAGTAGATCCAAAAGAAAATCCATGGCTATCAAGGATTTGGAAACACACACTCACACACTAATAGTTATTTTATATGCTTAAAAAGTGAACTAATAAGTGGTTGTGGTATCATGTATTACTCCTTGCAATAGAGTTGTATGCTTATGTGAGTTTTCATTTTATGACTAAAAGAAAGTGTGCCTTGATCATAAAATTTCTTCACTGCCATTAGACATTTGCATTACAAGTACTTACCTTGTTAAATTTTGTGTTCAATAATTTTGGATGATTCAAAAATAATACTTTTTACATCGAAAATTGTAAGTACAATATTTTGAAAGGTAAGATAACATGAATATAACCATATATATATATATACATGTATATACATATACTTACATAATATGTTCTTGTGCATCTATGCTAGTATTGCTTCAGTTATGTATATATGTATACATGTATATATACATATATATGTATGTATATATATGTATATATGTATACATGTATACATATATGCATATATATATGTATGTATATATGTATACATATATACATATATATATATATATATGTGTGTGTGTGTGTATGTATATATATGTGTATATATATGTATTACATATATACTAAACCACAAATTTTAATGTGGGAAGACTCTCTTACACTTCTAGGGTTTTCACCTAAAAGGAGAAAGGTATCCCACAAAAACATAGGGGTTCACTAAAAATTAGGGGAATAATGGATGAAATATTCCTAAGTAGAATGATCTAAATGTAAATAACAAATAAAAGGTGTTGATCATTAAATGAAAACTAGTGAAATGCAAGTTATTTGAAAACATAGTGATGTATGGAAGGATGACCTAAGAATGGAAACAAACAATAATAGAAATGAAAGAGACTGAAGAGGTTCACTTGGAAGTTGGAATGTGATGCAGAGAGGCTTTGGAATCCTATAGAAATGATTGGTGAAGCCACTTGGGACACTTACACCAATATGGGCAACTTAGTCTTGTTTTGGGGAAACTCTGCCATAATAGGTTTTAGAGAAATCAGTGTCCAAATCTCAAAAATACTTTCTAGGCTTGGAAGTGGGACTAATTCACCACAAATGGTGACTTAGTCCACCTAGGAATCTTGGAAAAGTCATGACACGAATTTGAAGTCTTCAACCTACATTGTTGTTCCTAATAGGCTACCAGATCCGAATCTGTAGAATAATTTTGTAGGTGATCTCCAAGCTTCTTTTAGGGTTTTTTTGACTTTGAATGAATTTGATGAATTTATGACACCTTTTACCACCATTCTCTTTGAAAAATCTACAAAAAATATTTGCAAAACATGCATTCAAAGAGAGGGAAAAGGGTTAAGGGTTAGAGAATAGGGTTTTGCTTTGGTCAAACCCCAGTTTTGTAATCAAACCCTTGAAAATAAAATGGAATGAAAGGAGAATGATGAATAAATTTGTGGGACCAAACCTTGGTGGAAAGACTGGAAGTGGTATCTAGACACCCCTTTCAGCAACTACAAGCCTTGGCTTGGTTATAGGTGGCTTTCACCACACTTTCCTATGATTCAGATTTTGAACTAGAGGTGGCTTCTTCAATCTCCCACTTGTGTTTGGTGTAAAATATTTGTTGCCACTTGGTCTACAAGTGTTGAGCCAAAAATTGCCCACTTTTCTTGGTGTATTATTTTCCAAGGCTTTCCTGTGGGTTCTTGACTTGTTCACCTGGGGCTCCAAGACCTTTGTTTCCCTTTTTGTGGGCAAGCTAATAATTTTAAGCATCTTTTTTGCAGTTTTGGACTTGGATTCATGAATTTTTTCAGCCCTTTAGGCCAGATCCTTTCTCTTGGCATATGGTGTTGTTGGGAGATTCTCCTAGATTTCCTACAAAATTCACCTATCTTTGGCACACTTTCAGGGTGAAAATTCTCTTCAATATTTGGAAAGATAGAAATTCTTGCATATTTTCACATACTCAAATGGATGTTCATGTATCTTTGTATGCTAAAGCTATTATTTGTTCTAATTTTCTTCTACAAGTTTAGGTGCAACCTAACAAAGTTGCACTTGAATTTGCTCACCTTCAAGTTCTCATGGATCACTGGGGTAATGCCCCTTGTATTGTTTCTCGGGTCCTCACTTTTCCCACCTCTTCTCACGGCTAGTCACCCTCAAGGGGTCAATAGCAGAGTAGCTCTACACATCCCTGCTCCCATCCTTCACTTCAGCGAGATCCTCATACTCCTCAAAAAAACCATTCTCCTTCGCCACAGGCTAGCCAGAGGTGGCCTTCTGGTGGTGCTTTGGGGAGTGGCGATGGTGATTCTAGGTAGCCCTATGATGACCCTCTTGCTTCTAGCTCTAGTTGGCTAGCTACTTGTAAAAGTGTTCACATCTGGCGCTTGCAATCTTGCCCCCACATGAGGATGAAGATAAAGAGAAAAAAGATGTTGATGATGGTTGGGGTCCTCCTAACATCACTCTAGACCCTACTAATGTATGGGGGAAGAATATGGATGACAATGACTTCCTGGCTCTATTGGCACTACTCTGGCTACTTAATGGCTATTTTTTAGTTCTTTTGTAATCTTGGACTTCTGGACTTGGCCCATGTGATATTTTGGTTTTTCTGGGTATTTCCCATTTGACTCTAGGGGTGTGCCTTTTTACCACCCATCTTTTCTTGTGAATATGTATCTTTATCTTTAATTAATATAGATAGCTTCCTATTCATCAAAAAAATAAAATAGCATGCAATTTCACAACTCACCAACCCCCAGATGTAGAAATTTGGAGATAGCTGCTCCAATATGCTTCAATGCTTGATTGATTGCTTGAGTGCTTGAGTGAATTGATGCTTGAATGAATGTATCAATGTATGAATT
>VDFB02200586.1:0-29113 GCA_007258455.2 Sequoia sempervirens
ATGGGTTATCATTTTTGTGCTGGCATCGTGCTATTTTGAATGTGGCTTATCTACGTTGGATGGTAAGTTTTCTTTTCAATGCAGTTATCACTGAAATCTCGAGTTTAATAATGCTTGGAGTCTTGCTTTTATCCTTGTCTTTCTTTTATACTTCAGATGTTAGCCACCAAATGTCAGTGACAAACGCTTATTAACTTACATTATTTAAATAGATATAATTTTGCTTTCTTTGAGATGATTATATGGAAATATTTGCAGCCAGGAGAATATTTATAATTAGATTTAGACAGGAGATTTATGTTTATCATGTCTGTACAATGTAATTGGAACGTGATTGTCCTTTTTAATTACATTTAGGATGGAATTTAAGGTAGGGACAAGTTTAATCATCTGAATTTTCAAGAATATTTTGAAATTTGTATACTTATTTTTAAATTTTATTAAGTATAAAATTTATATTGATGAAGTGTCTTAGTACAATCATATATTGATATATGGTATATTTTGCTATTTTAATTCATTTACATATTTGTTATTTTATTTTTACTTTAATTGCATGTATTCACATAGATTCTCATAATTTATCTATTCATATTTTCACATATCTACTTACTTTATTTCATAATTGCAAGCTTCACATAGATTCTTATAGTTTATCTCTTCATACTTTCCTGTATCTACTTACTTTTATTTCTACCTTAATTGCAAATATTTAAGATTCTCATAATTTATCTCTTCATGCTTTCACATATCTACTTACTTTTATTTCTACCTTAATTGCATATATTCACATAGTTTCTTATAGTTTATCTATTTATACAGTCACATATCTACTCTTGAAATTGAGATGTCAAATTTCCTATCCTAGGTCAATCCTCCTATGCATTTAGTGATCTTGCATTGCACAAATTTGACCCAAAATCCAAAGTATTAAATTGAAATGCCCTATTCCTTCCTACCGATCATTAGGATTTGATTATGCATTTTAGAGATCTTGCACGGCACAAATTTAACCCAAAATCCAAAATATTAAATTGAAATGTCTTGCGCTTTCCTATCAATAATTAGGATTTGATTTGTTATACTATTATTTAAACGCATTCATTGGAACATTAATTGATCATTTAGAAATCATGAAAAATGTTATAGGTATTAAAAGAATCACTTTAAGAACTCTTAATGTATTTTTTTTCAAATAGTATTTAGTTTACATAATTCTAAGGCGATAAAATTCTATGTAGAATCAAGATTATTCTTTACTGTCTTTCTCTACTTTATCTCTTCCTTTTTAATTTTGAATATTTATTTATTGTAATTATCCATTTCAAAATGATATTATTTAATGTAAGTTAACCTATGTCTAGTTTTATGCATTTGTGTTATTAGTCTACAATAAGGTTAGGAAAAATATTTTTCCTTTAAACTTTTGGTGATCTTGATTGATCTTACACCTCTTAGTGTTTCACCATAAGATTATACATCTATTTTTAAAATATTTTAGATTTATACATCCAATTTTTTATAAATTTTAGATTTATAATTCTTGATTGCTTTTATCATTTTAAAAGAACTTATTAATCTTTTGACTACCTACTTAATTCTAATTTATCCATAAAATTATGTTTCCTTTATACTTATGAAATAACTTGATTGATCTTACACTTGACTATATGATTATGCATGGTCATTTTAAAAATATTTTAGATTTATACTTAATTTTAATTCATCCATAAACCTTTATTTTAGGGTTTGAGATTATATTTTCTAGATTCTACTTCATTCATTAATTTTTATTTTTGGGGTTTGGGTTTGCAACTTTTTTATCCTACTTTCAACCATCCTACACACACTTTCATCATGTAATCTTGTGAAGTTCAACTATCCCATCCTTGAATAGATATTTATCAATATCTTTACATCATGGTCTCTCACTTCCCTTTTATTTGGCTAATATCATGAATAGATTGTTATTGGTTTAACAATTTGAAAGAAGATATGTGCACAAAATCTCAATGTTGAAGATGATATACTGCACTTTTCAAACGTTGAATAATGGATTGCCCTCAATTGATGAGAGCACTCGTGATACTCGATTGTCCAATTTGGGGCTCGTAGAAACCGTATTCTGAATTATATCTTCATTTAAGTGAAGTGCCACTACATCTCTTGTGATGTCATTGTATCGAACTTTGTGCTTGAAAGCCTGTCGGCTTACTAAAACAACAACGAGGAAAGAATTTACCATTTGTAAGATGCAAGCTGCCTCATCCTGGTTTTCTCAGCATTCTGAGAAAACTTGAAAAAGTGACAATAAATAGGAAGTATATATAATACCTTCTAGGTAGATTTATTCATTTAACCTGAGCACACTTAAGGCCACTTTTCTGACTATCCTTTGGGCTGCAGTCTTGTAGAAAGAAATACGGCACCAGGAATAGAGATGGGAAATTAGGTCACACATAGAAATTTTCCAAATGTGAGAGAAGTGTTGTAGACTTTTCTATGCACGATGTCTGGCAATGGAAATTAGATTGCGTATAGAGATTCTTCTGAATTGTCTTCATCCCTAATAATTATGACTATCAATCTTCCAAGCTGCTGTCCAGAGGCCGGGAGTCAGATTTCAGATTTGAAGAAAGCTTCTACAAAAGTAGAAATAAGAATAAATGATGCACTTCATACAATCAGAGGGTTAGAGCTGGACGATACCTTTGAAACTTGCTTAATATAGAGTTGCATACAGAAACGGTATAGTATTGAGACTTCTTATTTATGGTTACTTTGAGTACTAGCTATTGGCAGGCTACAATGGGTTTCTTATTACCAGCATCATCATCCTTTTGAGATATGCTTTCTATGTTGGATAGTTATGAAGTTTTATTTCAGTGCAGTTGTCAGTGATCTGAGTTTAATCAATACTTGGAGTTCTGTTTTTATCAAATGGATGTTAGCTTCTTTCTTGTGCGAAAAATATCGGTAGGCAAATGCTTGTGAACTTTAATATGAGTTGGCAAATGCTTGTTGTCTTGGTACAATCGTTGATTGATATATGGCATATTTTGTTGTTTAATTTGTGTTTTTTAAATCCTATATATTTTCATTTACTTTCAACTATAAATTTGACTTGATAGACTAGTATTTAAAATGTCCAAATTCTAATCCCCAACAGCATACATTAATTTACTCTTCTCAAAGAAGTATTTGTAGGCATCAGGATACCTGGAAACGAAGAGGCCATTCCGATAATGCTTCTTTAAAAATTATTACTCAAAATTCTAATCTATTGTGTAGATGTCATGAGTCAAGTTTTAGATTTGAAGAAACCGTCTACAGAAGTAGAAAAAAGAATATTGGGTCAGAAAGGGATAACTGATTTAGCGCACCAGTAAAACATGACTTAGTGCAGTACTCTCACTTTTTTTGGGGGCTTTTTTGGATACCTCAACAAAAAACATGTTGATGTGGCATCATATTTGATCATCTGGCCCTAAAATGAAATATAGAAGCATGTGAGTTGCCAAATAAACTGTTGTACAAAATTGAGAGTGATTTGAAATTTCTACATAAGATTATGAAACACGTAAAAGTTAAGGTACTCCACTATGGAGCCCTCTCCCCTACTTAAGAACAAACAAGAGAGTTAGAGCTAGAAAACTACCATTGAAAATTCAATAACATTGAGTTACATGCAGAAACAACATAGTATTGAGACTGCTTATTTATGGTTATCTTGAATACCAGCTGTTAGCAGGCTACATGGGTTATCATTTTTGTGCTGGCATCGTGCTATTTTGAATGTGGCTTATCTACGTTGGATGGTAAGTTTTCTTTTCAATGCAGTTATCACTGAAATCTCGAGTTTAATAATGCTTGGAGTCTTGCTTTTATCCTTGTCTTTCTTTTATACTTCAGATGTTAGCCACCAAATGTCAGTGACAAACGCTTATTAACTTACATTATTTAAATAGATATAATTTTGCTTTCTTTGAGATGATTATATGGAAATATTTGCAGCCAGGAGAATATTTATAATTAGATTTAGACAGGAGATTTATGTTTATCATGTCTGTACAATATACAATTGGAACTTGTCAATTTATATACCAAAATTACATTGGGATGAATTTAAGGTAGGAATAGCGGTTGCAATCATCTGAATTTACACAAAGAATGTTTTGAGAATTTTAGCATACTTATTTTAAATTTTTATTAGAGGTATAATTGTGTCCATCCATATTATATATTTTATATTTTACTATTTCCATTTATATTTATTATTTTATTTTTCATTCCATGCTTCACATAAATTCTCATATTTATCTGTCCATATTTTCATATCTACTTACTATTTCTACCTTAATTTACCAAGTATTCACATAATTCTTATAATTTATCTCTTCATACTTTCACATATCTACTACTTTTATTTCTACATATTTAAAATATTTAAGATTCTCATGTTTAATACTCTTCATGCTTTCCACATATGTATCTACTTACTTTTTATTTCTACCTTAATTGCATATATTCACATAGTTTCTTATAGTTTATCTATTTATACAGTCACATATCTACTCTTGAAATTGAGATGTCAAATTTCCTATCCTAGGTCAATCCTCCTATGCATTTAGTGATCTTGCATTGCACAAATTTGACCCAAAATCCAAAGTATTAAATTGAAATGCCCTATTCCTTCCTACCGATCATTAGGATTTGATTATGCATTTTAGAGATCTTGCACGGCACAAATTTAACCCAAAATCCAAAATATTAAATTGAAATGTCTTGCGCTTTCCTATCAATAATTAGGATTTGATTTGTTATACTATTATTTAAACGCATTCATTGGAACATTAATTGATCATTTAGAAATCATGAAAAATGTTATAGGTATTAAAAGAATCACTTTAAGAACTCTTAATGTATTTTTTTTCAAAGAGTATTTAGTTTACATAATTCTAAGGCGATAAAATTCTATGTAGAATCAAGATTATTCTTTACTGTCTTTCTCTACTTTATCTCTTCCTTTTTAATTTTGAATATTTATTTATTGTAATTATCCATTTCAAAATGATATTATTTAATGTAAGTTAACCTATGTCTAGTTTTATGCATTTGTGTTATTAGTCTACAATAAGGTTAGGAAAAATATTTTTCCTTTAAACTTTTGGTGATCTTGATTGATCTTACACCTCTTAGTGTTTCACCATAAGATTATACATCTATTTTTAAAATATTTTAGATTTATACATCCAATTTTTTATAAATTTTAGATTTATAATTCTTGATTGCTTTTATCATTTTAAAAGAACTTATTAATCTTTTGACTACCTACTTAATTCTAATTTATCCATAAAATTATGTTTCCTTTATACTTATGAAAATAGCTTGATTCACGACTATATGATTATGCATTTGTTTTAGAAATATTTTGGGCCCATACTTAATTTTAATTCATGCATAAACCTTTATTTTTAGGGTTTGAGATTATATTTTCTAGATTATACTTCATTCATTAATTTATTTTAGGTTTGGGTTTACCTTTTTTATCCTAGCACCAACCCATCCTACACTTTCATCATATGATCTTGAGTTCAACTATCCCATCGCCAGATAAGATGTTATCAATATCTTTACATCATGGTCTCTCACTTCCCTTTTATTTGGCTAATATCGCCGAATAGATGTTATGGGTTTAAAAATTTAAAAATATGTGCTGAAAATCTCAAATATTTGAAGTTGATATATTGCGGCTTCCAAACGTTAATTGTGGATTGTCCTCAACTGATGAAACTCGAAGTGCTCGATTGTCAATTTGGGGCTCTGGAAGGAAACAATTATTCTGGGTTATCTTCATTTAAGGTGAAATGCCCTACATCTCTCTGTGATGTCAGTGTATCAGACTTTTGGTTACTTGAAAGCCTGTCACCTGCCAAAACAACTAGGAAAATTTCATTTGTAAGATGCAAGCTGCCCTGTATGTCCGGTTTTCTCAACATGCTGAGTAATTTTCCGAGCCTTGAAAAATTGACAATAAATGAGGTAATATAAGTTATATTCTAGGTAGATTTATTCATTTAACCTGACACACTTAATTCCACTTTTCTCTGACTATCCTTTGTGGACTGCAGTGTCTTGTAGAAAGAAAGAAATATAGCTTTCAGGAATAGAGATGGAAATGGAGTGGAGTCACACATAAATTTTCCAAATGTGAGAAGTATTTGTAGACTTTTCTGATGTCTGGCAATAAGTGGCCATGCTGAATTTTTCTTCTGGGTAATGCTTCATCCCCTTAATAATTACATTATCAATCTGAGCTATGTCCAGAGGCGAGGAGTTAAATTTTAAAATTTGGAAGCTTCTAAAAGTAGAAATAAAGAATAATGATGCACTTCATGCAGATCGAAGAGTTAGAGCTAAGGGACGATGCCCCAAAACTGCTTAAAATAGGTTGCAGAAACAAGCGCTGTCATTGAGACTCTTCATATGGTTATTTTTAGGAATCTTCAGCTATTAGGGGCTACAATGGCTTTTCACTTTTGTGCCAGCATCGTAATATTTTTGAATAGCTTTTTCTATGTTGGATGGTTATGTAGTTTATTTCAGTGCAGTTTATCAGTGAAATCTTGAGTTTAATCATGGCGGAGTTCTCAGAATTTTTATCCGTCAGATGTTAGCTATCTTTCTTGTGCAAATATCAGTAGGAAACAAATGCTTTGCTGAACTTTAAGGTTGGCTAAAATGCTTTACATTTGTCCTTTGGTACAATCGTTGATTGTTATATGGCATGTATTTTGTTGTTAATTGTTTTGAAATCTATATATTTTCATTACTTTCAACTATAAATTTGACTTGATATGAATGAGTATTTTCAAGTTCCTATTAATCCCCAACAGCATGCATTAAATTTACTCTTCTCAAAGAAGTATTTGTAGGCATCAGGATACCTGGAAACGAAGAGGCCATTCCGATAATGCTTCTTTAAAAATTATTACTCAAAATTCTAATCTATTGTGTAGATGTCATGAGTCAAGTTTTAGATTTAAAGAAACCGTCTACAGAAGTAGAAAAAAGAATATTGGGTCAGAAAGGGATAACTGATTTAGCGCACCAGTAAAACATGACTTAGTGCAGTACTCTCACTTTTTTTTGGGGGCTTTTTTGGATACCTCAACAAAAAACATGTTGATGTGGCATCATATTTGATCATCTGGCCCTAAAATGAAATATAGAAGCATGTGAGTTGCCAAATAAACTGTTGTACAAAATTGAGAGTGATTTGAAATTTCTACATAAGATTATGAAACACGTAAAAGTTAAGGTACTCCACTATGGAGCCCTCTCCCCTACTTAAGAACAAACAAGAGAGTTAGAGCTAGAAAACTACCATTGAAAATTCAATAACATTGAGTTACATGCAGAAACAACATAGTATTGAGACTGCTTATTTATGGTTATCTTGAATACCAGCTGTTAGCAGGCTACATGGGTTATCATTTTTGTGCTGGCATCGTGCTATTTTGAATGTGGCTTATCTACGTTGGATGGTAAGTTTTCTTTTCAATGCAGTTATCACTGAAATCTCGAGTTTAATAATGCTTGGAGTCTTGCTTTTATCCTTGTCTTTCTTTTATACTTCAGATGTTAGCCACCAAATGTCAGTGACAAACGCTTATTAACTTACATTATTTAAATAGATATAATTTTGCTTTCTTTGAGATGATTATATGGAAATATTTGCAGCCAGGAGAATATTTATAATTAGATTTAGACAGGAGATTTATGTTTATCATGTCTGTACAATGTAATTGGAACGTGATTGTCCTTTTTAATTACATTTAGGATGGAATTTAAGGTAGGGACAAGTTTAATCATCTGAATTTTCAAGAATATTTTGAAATTTGTATACTTATTTTTAAATTTTATTAAGTATAAAATTTATATTGATGAAGTGTCTTAGTACAATCATATATTGATATATGGTATATTTTGCTATTTTAATTCATTTACATATTTGTTATTTTATTTTTACTTTAATTGCATGTATTCACATAGATTCTCATAATTTATCTATTCATATTTTCACATATCTACTTACTTTATTTCTACCTTAATTGCAAATATTCACATAGATTCTTATAATTTATCTCTTCATACTTTCACATATCTACTTACTTTTATTTCTTCCTTAATTGCAAATATTTAAGATTCTCATAATTTATCTCTTCATGCTTTCACATATCTACTTACTTTTATTTCTACCTTAATTGCATATATTCACATAGTTTCTTATAGTTTATCTATTTATACAGTCACATATCTACTCTTGAAATTGAGATGTCAAATTTCTATCCTAGGTCGTCCCTCATGCGTTGATCTTTGCATTGCTGAAATTTGAGCCCAAAATCAAAATATTAGAGATTGAAACCCTATTCCTTCCTACCGATCATTAGAAGTTTGATTATGTGCATTTTAGAGATCTTACTTTTGACACAAATTTAACCCAAAATCCAAAAAATATTAAGAATTGAAATGTCTTGGCTTTGTAATAATTAAGTTTGATTTATTTATACTATTATTTAAACGCATTCATTGGAACATTAATTGATCATTTAGAAATCATGAAAAATGTTATAGGTATTAAAAGAATCACTTTAAGAACTCTTAATGTATTTTTTTTTCAAAGAGTATTTAGTTTACATAATTCTAAGGCGATAAAATTCTATGTAGAATCAAGATTATTCTTTACTGTCTTTCTCTACTTTATCTCTTCCTTTTTAATTTTGAATATTTATTTATTGTAATTATCCATTTCAAAATGATATTATTTAATGTAAGTTAACCTATGTCTAGTTTTATGCATTTGTGTTATTAGTCTACAATAAGGTTAGGAAAAATATTTTTCCTTTAAACTTTTGGTGATCTTGATTGATCTTACACCTCTTAGTGTTTCACCATAAGATTATACATCTATTTTTAAAATATTTTAGATTTATACATCCAATTTTTTATAAATTTTAGATTTATAATTCTTGATTGCTTTTATCATTTTAAAAGAACTTATTAATCTTTTGACTACCTACTTAATTCTAATTTATCCATAAAATTATGTTTCCTTTATACTTATGAAATAACTTGATTCCTGACTATATGATTATGCATTGTTGTTTTAAAAATATTTTAGATTTATACTTAGTTTTGTTCATTCCATAAAACCTTTATTTATAGGGTTTAGAGATTATATTTTCTAGATTATACTTCATTCATTAATTTTTTATTTTAGGGTTTTGGAGTTTACCCTTTTTTGTCACCTACTCAAACCATCCTACACACACTTTCATCATGTAATCTTGTGAAGTTCAACTATCCCATCCTTGAATAGATATTTATCAATATCTTTACATCATGGTCTCTCACTTCCCTTTTATTTGGCTAATATCATGAATAGAATGTTATTGGTTTAACAATTTGAAGATATGTGCACAAAATCTCAAATATTTGAAGATGATATACTGCGCCTTTCAAACGTTGAATGTGGATTGCCCTCAATTGATGAAACTCGTGATACTCGATTGTCAATTTGGGGCTCGGCAAGGAAACCATTATTCTGAATTATCTTCATTTAAAGTGAAGTGCCCTACATCTCTTTGTGATGTCATTGTATCAGACTTTTGGCTACTTGAAAGCCTGTCAGCTGCCAAAACAACGAGAAGAATTTCATTTGTAAGATGCAAGCTGCCCTGTATGTCCGGTTTTCTCAGCATTCTGAGAAATTTTCCGAGCCTTGAAAAAGTGACAATAAATGAGGTAATATATATTATCTTCTAGGTAGATTTATTCATTTAACCTGAGCACACTTAATTCCACTTTTTCTCTGACTATCCTTTGTGGACTGCAGTGTCTTGTAGAAGAAAGAAATATGGCACCAGGAATAGAGATGGAAATTAGGTCACACATAAATTTTCCAAATGTGAGAGAAGTATTTGTAGACTTTCTATGCACGATGTCTGGCAATGAAGTGGCCATGCTGAATTTTCTTCTGGGTAATGCTTCATCCTTAATAATTATGACTATCAATCTTCCAAGCTGCTGTCCAGAGGCAGGGAGTCAAATTTTAGATTTGAAGAAAGCTTCTACAAAAGTAGAAATAAGAATAAATGATGCACTTCATGCGATCAGAGAGTTAGAGCTGGACGATACCTTTGAAACTTGCTTAAAATAGAGTTGCATACAGAAACGGCATAGTATTGAGACTCTTATATATGGTTATTTTGAATACTAGCTATTAGCAGGCTACAATGGCTTTTCCTTTTGTGCCAGCATCGTAATATTTTGAATATGCTTTTTCTATGTTGGATGGTTATGAAGTTTTTATTTCAGTGCAGTTGTCAGTGAAATCTTGAGTTTAATCATGCTTGGAGTTCTGTTTTTATCCGTCAGATGTTAGCTATCTTTCTTGTGGAAATATCAGTAGGCAAATGCTTGTGAACTTTAATATGAGTTGGCAAATGCTTGTTGTCTTGGTACAATCGTTGATTGATATATGGCATATTTTGTTGTTTAATTTGTGTTTTTTAAATCCTATATATTTTCATTTACTTTCAACTATAAATTTGACTTGATAGACTAGTATTTAAAATGTCCAAATTCTAATCCCCAACAGCATACATTAATTTACTCTTCTCAAAGAAGTATTTGTAGGCATCAGGATACCTGGAAACGAAGAGGCCATTCCGATAATGCTTCTTTAAAAATTATTACTCAAAATTCTAATCTATTGTGTAGATGTCATGAGTCAAGTTTTAGATTTGGAAAGAAACCAGATCTACAGAAGTGAAAAAGAATATTTAGGTCAGAAAGAGATGCTGATTTAAGCACCAGTAAAAACATGACTTGGTGCAATTACTCTCCCTCACTTTTTTTGGGGGCTTTTTTGGATACCTCAACAAAAAACATGTTGATGTGGCATCATATTTGATCATGTGGCCCTAAAATGAAATATAGAAGCATGTGAGTTGCCAAATAAACTGTTGTACAAAATTGAGAGTGATTTGAAATTTCTACATAAGATTATGAGACATGTAAAAGTTAGATTGCTCACTGTAGACCCTCATACTTAAGAACAAACAAGAGAGTTAGAGCTAGACAACTACCATTGAAAATTGATTAACATTGAGTTACATGCAGAAACAACATAGTATTGAGACTGCTTATTTATGGTTATCTTGAATACCAGCTGTTAGCAGGCTACGTGGGTTATCATTTTTGTGCTGGCATCGTGCTATTTTGAATGTGGGTTATCTACGTTGGATAGTAAGTTTTCTTTTCAATGCAGTTATCACTGAAATCTCGAGTTTAATAATGCTTGGAGTCTTGCTTTTATCCTTGTCTTTCTTTTTATACTTCAGATGTTGTACAAATGTCAGTGACAAACCTTTATTAACATTATTTAAATAGATATAATTTTGCTTTCTTTGAGATGATTATATGGAAATATTTGCAGCCAGGAGAATATTTATAATTAGATTTAGACAGGAGATTTATGTTTATCATGTCTGTACAATGTAATTGGAACGTGATTGTCCTTTTTAATTACATTTAGGATGGAATTTAAGGTAGGGACAAGTTTAATCATCTGAATTTTCAAGAATATTTTGAAATTTGTATACTTATTTTTAAATTTTATTAAGTATAAAATTTATATTGATGAAGTGTCTTAGTACAATCATATATTGATATATGGTATATTTTGCTATTTTAATTCATTTACATATTTGTTATTTTATTTTTACTTTAATTGCATGTATTCACATAGATTCTCATAATTTATCTATTCATATTTTCACATATCTACTTACTTTATTTCTACCTTAATTGCAAATATTCACATAGATTCTTATAATTTATCTCTTCATACTTTCACATATCTACTTACTTTTATTTCTACCTTAATTGCAAATATTTAAGATTCTCATAATTTATCTCTTCATGCTTTCACATATCTACTTACTTTTATTTCTACCTTAATTGCATATATTCACATAGTTTCTTATAGTTTATCTATTTATACAGTCACATATCTACTCTTGAAATTGAGATGTCAAATTTCCTATCCTAGGTCAATCCTCCTATGCATTTAGTGATCTTGCATTGCACAAATTTGACCCAAAATCCAAAGTATTAAATTGAAATGCCCTATTCCTTCCTACCGATCATTAGGATTTGATTATGCATTTTAGAGATCTTGCACGGCACAAATTTAACCCAAAATCCAAAATATTAAATTGAAATGTCTTGCGCTTTCCTATCAATAATTAGGATTTGATTTGTTATACTATTATTTAAACGCATTCATTGGAACATTAATTGATCATTTAGAAATCATGAAAAATGTTATAGGTATTAAAAGAATCACTTTAAGAACTCTTAATGTATTTTTTTTCAAAGAGTATTTAGTTTACATAATTCTAAGGCGATAAAATTCTATGTAGAATCAAGATTATTCTTTCTTGTCTTTCTCTCACTTTATCTCTTCCTTTTAATTTTGAATATTTATTTGTGGCGGTATCCATTTCAAATGATATTATTTAATAAGTTAGCTTATGTCTGGTTTTATGCATTTGTATTTAGATCTACAATAAGGTTAGGAAAAATATTTTTCCTTTAAACTTTTGGTGATCTTGATTGATCTTACACCTCTTAGTGTTTCACCATAAGATTATACATCTATTTTTAAAATATTTTAGATTTATACATCCAATTTTTTATAAATTTTAGATTTATAATTCTTGATTGCTTTTATCATTTTAAAAGAACTTATTAATCTTTTGACTACCTACTTAATTCTAATTTATCCATAAAATTATGTTTCCTTTATACTTATGAAATAACTTGATTCCTGACTATATGATTATGCATTGTTGTTTTAAAAATATTTTAGATCTATACTTAATTTTAATTCATCCATAAACCTTTATTTTAGGGTTTGAGATTATATTTTCTAGATTCTACTTCATTCATTAATTTTTATTTTAGAGTTTGGGTTTACCTTTTTTTATCTTACTTTCAACCATCCTACACACACTTTCATTATGTAATCTTGTGAGAGTTCAACTATCCCATCCTTGAATAGATATTTATCAGCTATCTTTACATCATGGTCTCCTTCCCTTTTATTTGGCTAGTATCATGAATAGAATGTTATTGGTTTAACAATTTGAAGATATGTGCACAAAATCTCAAATATTTGAAGATGATATACTGTAGCTTTCAAGCGTTGAATGGTTGCCCTCAATTGAGTAAAGAGCTACGTGATACTCGATTGTCAATTGGGGCTCGGCAAACCATTATTCCTGAATTATCTTCATTTTAAAGTGAGTACCCTACATCTCTTTGTGATGTCATTGTATCAGACTTTGGCTACTTGAAAGCCTGTATCAGCTGCCAAAACAACAGGAAAAATTTCATTTGTAAGATGCAAAGGCTGCCTGCTTGTGTCCGGTTTCTCAACTCATTCAATGATGGTGGGCCATTCTGCAGTGTCTTGTAGAAGAAATATGGCACCAGGATAGAGATGGAGGTGGGTCACATAAATTTTCCAAATGTGAGAGAAATATTTGTAGACTTTTCATCACGATGTGTCTGTGGCAATGCATTGGCCATGCTGGAATTCTTCTGGGTAATGCTTCATCCTTGGCAATTATGACTATCAATCGCTGACTGCTGTCCAGAGCAGGAGTCAAATTTTAGATTTGAAGCTTCTACAAAAGTAGAAATAAGAATAAATGATGCACTTCATGCGATCCAGAGGGTTGAGCTGGACAGTACCTTTGAAACTTGCTTAAAATAGGGAGTTGCATACAGAAACAGCGCAGTGGTGGTCACCCTTATGGTGGATTTATTTTGAATGCTAGCTATTAGCAGGCTACAATGGCTTTTCCTTTTGGTAATATTTTTGAATATACTTTTTTCTATGTTGGATGGTTATGAAGTTTTTATTTCAGTGCAGTTGTCAATTACTTGAAATCTTGAGTTTAATCATGCTTGGAGTTCTGTTTTTATCCGTCAGATGTTAGCTATCTTTCTTGTGGAAATATCAGTAGGCAAATGCTTGTGAACTTTAATATGAGTTGGCAAATGCTTGTTGTCTTGGTACAATCGTTGATTGATATATGGCATATTTTGTTGTTTAATTTGTGTTTTTTAAATCCTATATATTTTCATTTACTTTCAACTATAAATTTGACTTGATAGACTAGTATTTAAAATGTCCAAATTCTAATCCCCAACAGCATACATTAATTTACTCTTCTCAAAGAAGTATTTGTAGGCATCAGGATACCTGGAAACGAAGAGGCCATTCCGATAATGCTTCTTTAAAAATTATTACTCAAAATTCTAATCTATTGTGTAGATGTCATGAGTCAAGTTTTAGATTTGAAGAAACCGTCTACAGAAGTAGAAAAAAGAATATTGGGTCAGAAAGGGATAACTGATTTAGCGCACCAGTAAAACATGACTTAGTGCAGTACTCTCACTTTTTTTGGGGGCTTTTTTGGATACCTCAACAAAAAACATGTTGATGTGGCATCATATTTGATCATCTGGCCCTAAAATGAAATATAGAAGCATGTGAGTTGCCAAATAAACTGTTGTACAAAATTGAGAGTGATTTGAAATTTCTACATAAGATTATGAAACACGTAAAAGTTAAGGTACTCCACTATGGAGCCCTCTCCCCTACTTAAGAACAAACAAGAGAGTTAGAGCTAGAAAACTACCATTGAAAATTCAATAACATTGAGTTACATGCAGAAACAACATAGTATTGAGACTGCTTATTTATGGTTATCTTGAATACCAGCTGTTAGCAGGCTACATGGGTTATCATTTTTGTGCTGGCATCGTGCTATTTTGAATGTGGCTTATCTACGTTGGATGGTAAGTTTTCTTTTCAATGCAGTTATCACTGAAATCTCGAGTTTAATAATGCTTGGAGTCTTGCTTTTATCCTTGTCTTTCTTTTATACTTCAGATGTTAGCCACCAAATGTCAGTGACAAACGCTTATTAACTTACATTATTTAAATAGATATAATTTTGCTTTCTTTGAGATGATTATATGGAAATATTTGCAGCCAGGAGAATATTTATAATTAGATTTAGACAGGAGATTTATGTTTATCATGTCTGTACAATGTAATTGGAACGTGATTGTCCTTTTTAATTACATTTAGGATGGAATTTAAGGTAGGGACAAGTTTAATCATCTGAATTTTCAAGAATATTTTGAAATTTGTATACTTATTTTTAAATTTTATTAAGTATAAAATTTATATTGATGAAGTGTCTTAGTACAATCATATATTGATATATGGTATATTTTGCTATTTTAATTCATTTACATATTTGTTATTTTATTTTTACTTTAATTGCATGTATTCATAGATTCTCATAATTTATCTATTCAGCATTTTCACATATCTACTTACTTTATTTCTGCACCCAATTTACAGAATATTTTACATAGATTCTATAATTTATCCTCTTCATGCTTTCCATATCCTACTTTTTATTTCTACCTTAATTGCAAATATTTAAGATTCTCATAATTTATCTCTTCATGCTTTCACATATCTACTTACTTTTATTTCTACCTTAATTGCATATATTCACATAGTTTCTTATCAGTTTGTCTATTTATACAGTCACATAACTCTTGAAATTGAGATGTCAAATTTCCTATCCTAGGTCAATCCTCCTATGCATTTAGTGATCTTGCATTGCACAAATTTGACCCAAAATCCAAAGTATTAAATTGAAATGCCCTATTCCTTCCTACCGATCATTAGGATTTGATTATGCATTTTAGAGATCTTGCACGGCACAAATTTAACCCAAAATCCAAAATATTAAATTGAAATGTCTTGCGCTTTCCTATCAATAATTAGGATTTGATTTGTTATACTATTATTTAAACGCATTCATTGGAACATTAATTGATCATTTAGAAATCATGAAAAATGTTATAGGTATTAAAAGAATCACTTTAAGAACTCTTAATGTATTTTTTTTCAAAGAGTATTTAGTTTACATAATTCTAAGGCGATAAAATTCTATGTAGAATCAAGATTATTCTTTACTGTCTTTCTCTACTTTATCTCTTCCTTTTTAATTTTGAATATTTATTTATTGTAATTATCCATTTCAAAATGATATTATTTAATGTAAGTTAACCTATGTCTAGTTTTATGCATTTGTGTTATTAGTCTACAATAAGGTTAGGAAAAATATTTTTCCTTTAAACTTTTGGTGATCTTGATTGATCTTACACCTCTTAGTGTTTCACCATAAGATTATACATCTATTTTTAAAATATTTTAGATTTATACATCCAATTTTTTATAAATTTTAGATTTATAATTCTTGATTGCTTTTATCATTTTAAAAGAACTTATTAATCTTTTGACTACCTACTTAATTCTAATTTATCCATAAAATTATGTTTCCTTTATACTTATGAAATAACTTGATTCCTGACTATATGATTATGCATTGTTGTTTTAAAAATATTTTAGATTTATACTTAATTTTAATTCATCCATAAACCTTTATTTTAGGGTTTGAGATTATATTTTCTAGATTATACTTCATTCATTAATTTTTATTTTAGGGTTTGGGTTTACCTTTTTTTATCCTACTTTCAACCATCCTACACACACTTTCATCATGTAATCTTGTGAAGTTCAACTATCCCATCCTTGAATAGATATTTATCAATATCTTTACATCATGGTCTCTCACTTCCCTTTTATTTGGCTAATATCATGAATAGAATGTTATTGGTTTAACAATTTGAAGATATGTGCACAAAATCTCAAATATTTGAAGATGATATACTGCGCCTTTCAAACGTTGAATGTGGATTGCCCTCAATTGATGAAACTCGTGATACTCGATTGTCAATTTGGGGCTCGGCAAGGAAACCATTATTCTGAATTATCTTCATTTAAAGTGAAGTGCCCTACATCTCTTTGTGATGTCATTGTATCAGACTTTTGGCTGCCAGCCTGGCCTCCTTTAAAACAACGGGAAAATTTCATTTTTATGTAAGATGCAAGCACCCTGTATGTCGGTTTTCTCCAAGCATTCTGAGAAATTTTCCGAAAGAGTGACAATAAATGAGGTATGTCTGCTTATCTTCTAGGTAGATTTATTCATTTAACCTGAGCACACTTAATTCCACTTTTTCTCTGACTATCCTTTGTGGACTGCAGTGTCTTGTAGAAGAAAGAAATATGGCACCAGGGATAGAGATGGAAATTAGGTCACACATAAATTTTCCAAATGTGAAAGAAGTATTTGTAGACTTTCTATGCACGATGTCTGGCGTAGAACAACTACATGCTGAATTTTCTTCTGGAGTAATGCTTCATCGCTAATAATTATGACTATCAATCTTCCAAGCTGCTACAGTAGAGGCAGGGAATCCAAAATTACAGATTTGAAAGAAAGCTTCTACACTACAAAAGTAGAAATAAGAATAAATGATGCACTTCATGCGATCAGAGAGTTAGAGCTGGACGATACCTTTGAAACTTGCTTAAAATAGAGTTGCATACAGAAACGGCATAGTATTGAGACTCTTATATATGGTTATTTTGAATACTAGCTATTAGCAGGCTACAATGGCTTTTCCTTTTGTGCCAGCATCGTAATATTTTGAATATGCTTTTTCTATGTTGGATGGTTATGAAGTTTTTATTTCAGTGCAGTTGTCAGTGAAATCTTGAGTTTAATCATGCTTGGAGTTCTGTTTTTATCCGTCAGATGTTAGCTATCTTTCTTGTGGAAATATCAGTAGGCAAATGCTTGTGAACTTTAATATGAGTTGGCAAATGCTTGTTGTCTTGGTACAATCGTTGATTGATATATGGCATATTTTGTTGTTTAATTTGTGTTTTTTAAATCCTATATATTTTCATTTACTTTCAACTATAAATTTGACTTGATAGACTAGTATTTAAAATGTCCAAATTCTAATCCCCAACAGCATACATTAATTTACTCTTCTCAAAGAAGTATTTGTAGGCATCAGGATACCTGGAAACGAAGAGGCCATTCCGATAATGCTTCTTTAAAAATTATTACTCAAAATTCTAATCTATTGTGTAGATGTCATGAGTCAAGTTTTAGATTTGAAGAAACCGTCTACAGAAGTAGAAAAAAGAATATTGGGTCAGAAAGGGATAACTGATTTAGCGCACCAGTAAAACATGACTTAGTGCAGTACTCTCACTTTTTTGGGGGGCTTTTTTGGATACCTCAACAAAAAACATGTTGATGTGGCATCATATTTGATCATCTGGCCCTAAAATGAAATATAGAAGCATGTGAGTTGCCAAATAAACTGTTGTACAAAATTGAGAGTGATTTGAAATTTCTACATAAGATTATGAAACACGTAAAAGTTAAGGTACTCCACTATGGAGCCCTCTCCCCTACTTAAGAACAAACAAGAGAGTTAGAGCTAGAAAACTACCATTGAAAATTCAATAACATTGAGTTACATGCAGAAACAACATAGTATTGAGACTGCTTATTTATGGTTATCTTGAATACCAGCTGTTAGCAGGCTACATGGGTTATCATTTTTTGTGCTGAAAAAATGCTTGTTTTTGAATGTGGCTTATCTACGTTGGATGGTAAGTTTTCTTTTCAATGCAGTTATCACTGAAATCTCGAGTTTAATAATGCTTGGAGTCTTGCTTTTATCCTTGTCTTTCTTTTATACTTCAGATGTTAGCCACCAAATGTCAGTGACAAACGCTTATTAACTTACATTATTTAAATAGATATAATTTTGCTTTCTTTGAGATGATTATATGGAAATATTTGCAGCCAGGAGAATATTTATAATTAGATTTAGACAGGAGATTTATGTTTATCATGTCTGTACAATGTAATTGGAACGTGATTGTCCTTTTTAATTACATTTAGGATGGAATTTAAGGTAGGGACAAGTTTAATCATCTGAATTTTCAAGAATATTTTGAAATTTGTATACTTATTTTTAAATTTTATTAAGTATAAAATTTATATTGATGAAGTGTCTTAGTACAATCATATATTGATATATGGTATATTTTGCTATTTTAATTCATTTACATATTTGTTATTTTATTTTTACTTTAATTGCATGTATTCACATAGATTCTCATAATTTATCTATTCATATTTTCACATATCTACTTACTTTATTTCTACCTTAATTGCAAATATTCCACGTAGATTCTTGCCATTTTATCTCTTCATACTGCATATCTACTTACTTTTTATTTCTACCTTAATTGCAAATATTTAAGATTCTCATAATTTATCTCTTCATGCTTTCACACATATCTACTACTTTTATTTCTACCTTAGTACATATATTCACATAGTTTCTTATAGTTTATCTATTTACTCTGATCCCACATATCTACTCTTGATTTAGTCATCAAATTCCTAATAAGATTGTCCCACTCTAACCATTTAGTGATCTTGCATTGCATTTGACCCAAAATCAAAGTATTAAATTGAAATGCTTTATTCCTTCCACAGGTCATTTGGGATTTGATTATGCATTTTTAGAGATCTTGCCACGGCACAAAATTTAACCCAAAATCCAAAGTATTAAATTGGAAATGTCTTTACTTTGGCTTTCCTATCAATAGTGGGATTTGATTTGTTATAATATTATTTAAACGCATTCATTGGAACATTAATTGATCATTTAGAAATCATGAAAAATGTTATAGGTATTAAAAGAATCACTTTAAGAACTCTTAATGTATTTTTTTTCAAAGAGTATTTAGTTTACATAATTCTAAGGCGATAAAATTCTATGTAGAATCAAGATTATTCTTTACTGTCTTTCTCTACTTTATCTCTTCCTTTTTAATTTTGAATATTTATTTATTGTAATTATCCATTTCAAAATGATATTATTTAATGTAAGTTAACCTATGTCTAGTTTTATGCATTTGTGTTATTAGTCTACAATAAGGTTAGGAAAAATATTTTTCCTTTAAACTTTTGGTGATCTTGATTGATCTTACACCTCTTAGTGTTTCACCATAAGATTATACACATCTATTTTTAAAATATTTTCAGGTTTATACATCAATTTTTTCAAATTTTAGATTTATAATTCTTCTGATTCGCTTTTATCATTTAAAGAACTTATTAATCTTTTGACTACCTACTTAATTCCTAATTTATCCATAAAATTATGTTTTCCTTTATACTTATGAAATAACTTGATTCACGACTATATGAGTTATGCATTTGTTGTTTTAAAAAATATTTTAGATTTATCACTTAATTTTAATTCATCCACTTAAAGCCTATTTATTTGGGGTTTGAGTTATATTTTCTAGATTATACTTCATTCATTAATTTTATTTAGGTTTTGAGTTTTTTTATCCTGACCATCCCTACACACTTTCATCATGTAATCTTGTGAAGTTCAACTATCCCATCCTTGAATAGATATTTATCAATATCTTTACATCATGGTCTCACTTCCCTTTTATTTGTGTATCGCCTGAATAGAATGTTGTGGTTTAACAATTTGAAGATATGTGCACAAAATCTCAAATATTTGAAGATGATATACGCCTTCCAAACGTTGATTGTGGATTGCCCTCAATTGATGAAACTCATGGTAAGCGGTTGTCAATTTTTTGGGGTTACGGAAAGAAACAATTGTTCTGGATTATCTTTATTTAAGGTGAAATGCCCTGCATCTTTCTATGATGTGAATGTATCAGAACTTTGGTTACTTGAAAGCCTGTTAGCTGCCAAAACAGTGAGGAAAATTTCAGTTGGAAAATGCAAGCTGCCTTGTGTCTCCGGTTTCCTCAACATGCTGAGTAATTTTCCGAACCTTGAAAAATTGGTAATAAGTGAGGTAATATATGTTATATTCCAGGCAGATTTATTCATTTAACCTGAGCGCACTTAATTCTATCTATTCTCTTAAAATGTTGACTTACCTCTGTGGACTGCAGTGTATTGTAGAAGAAAGAAATATGGCAGCAGGAAAAGAGATGGGAATTGCGTCAGACATAAATTTTCTAAATCTCAAAGAAGTATTTGTAGGCATCAGGATACCTGGAAATGAAGAGGCCATGCTGAATTTTCTTCTGGGTCATGCTTCTTCCTTGAAAATTATGACAATCAATATTCTAGGTATTTGTGTAGATGTCAGGAGTCAAGTTTTAGATTTGAAGAAAGCTTCAACAGAAGTAGAAATAAGAATATTGCGTTCTAAAGGGATAACTGATATAATTAAGAACCATCAGAGAGGGCTGGAGGACTATTATGTGAAATTTGCTTAATATTGAGTTGCATACAGAAACAGCATAGTATTGAGATTGCTTATTTATAGTTATTTTGAATACCTGCTGTTAGCAGGCTACAATGGGTTATCACTTTTGTGCTGGCATCGTGCCATTTTGAATGTAGGTTTTCTATGTTGGATAGTAATGAAGTTTTCTTTTCAATGCAGTTATCACTGAAATCTTGAGTTTAATCATGCTTGGAGTGTTGTTTTTATCCGTCGAGATGTTAGCTATGCTGCTTGTGGAATATCAGTAGGCAAATGCTTGTGAACTTTAATATGAGTTGGCAAATGCTTGTTGTCTTGGTACAATCGTTGATTGATATATGGCATATTTTGTTGTTTAATTTGTGTTTTTTAAATCCTATATATTTTCATTTACTTTCAACTATAAATTTGACTTGATAGACTAGTATTTAAAATGTCCAAATTCTAATCCCCAACAGCATACATTAATTTACTCTTCTCAAAGAAGTATTTGTAGGCATCAGGATACCTGGAAACGAAGAGGCCATTCCGATAATGCTTCTTTAAAAATTATTACTCAAAATTCTAATCTATTGTGTAGATGTCATGAGTCAAGTTTTAGATTTGAAGAAACCGTCTACAGAAGTAGAAAAAAGAATATTGGGTCAGAAAGGGATAACTGATTTAGCGCACCAGTAAAACATGACTTAGTGCAGTACTCTCACTTTTTTTGGGGGCTTTTTTGGATACCTCAACAAAAAACATGTTGATGTGGCATCATATTTGATCATCTGGCCCTAAAATGAAATATAGAAGCATGTGAGTTGCCAAATAAACTGTTGTACAAAATTGAGAGTGATTTGAAATTTCTACATAAGATTATGAAACACGTAAAAGTTAAGGTACTCCACTATGGAGCCCTCTCCCCTACTTAAGAACAAACAAGAGAGTTAGAGCTAGAAAACTACCATTGAAAATTCAATAACATTGAGTTACATGCAGAAACAACATAGTATTGAGACTGCTTATTTATGGTTATCTTGAATACCAGCTGTTAGCAGGCTACATGGGTTATCATTTTTGTGCTGGCATCGTGCTATTTTGAATGTGGCTTATCTACGTTGGATGGTAAGTTTTCTTTTCAATGCAGTTATCACTGAAATCTCGAGTTTAATAATGCTTGGAGTCTTGCTTTTATCCTTGTCTTTCTTTTATACTTCAGATGTTAGCCACCAAATGTCAGTGACAAACGCTTATTAACTTACATTATTTAAATAGATATAATTTTGCTTTCTTTGAGATGATTATATGGAAATATTTGCAGCCAGGAGAATATTTATAATTAGATTTAGACAGGAGATTTATGTTTATCATGTCTGTACAATGTAATTGGAACGTGATTGTCCTTTTTAATTACATTTAGGATGGAATTTAAGGTAGGGACAAGTTTAATCATCTGAATTTTCAAGAATATTTTGAAATTTGTATACTTATTTTTAAATTTTATTAAGTATAAAATTTATATTGATGAAGTGTCTTAGTACAATCATATATTGATATATGGTATATTTTGCTATTTTAATTCATTTACATATTTGTTATTTTATTTTTACTTTAATTGCATGTATTCACATAGATTCTCATAATTTATCTATTCATATTTTCACATATCTACTTACTTTATTTCTACCTTAATTGCAAATATTCACATAGATTCTTATAATTTATCTCTTCATACTTTCACATATCTACTTACTTTTATTTCTACCTTAATTGCAAATATTTAAGATTCTCATAATTTATCTCTTCATGCTTTCACATATCTACTTACTTTTATTTCTACCTTAATTGCATATATTCACATAGTTTCTTATAGTTTATCTATTTATACAGTCACATATCTACTCTTGAAATTGAGATGTCAAATTTCCTATCCTAGGTCAATCCTCCTATGCATTTAGTGATCTTGCATTGCACAAATTTGACCCAAAATCCAAAGTATTAAATTGAAATGCCCTATTCCTTCCTACCGATCATTAGGATTTGATTATGCATTTTAGAGATCTTGCACGGCACAAATTTAACCCAAAATCCAAAATATTAAATTGAAATGTCTTGCGCTTTCCTATCAATAATTAGGATTTGATTTGTTATACTATTATTTAAACGCATTCATTGGAACATTAATTGATCATTTAGAAATCATGAAAAATGTTATAGGTATTAAAAGAATCACTTTAAGAACTCTTAATGTATTTTTTTTCAAAGAGTATTTAGTTTACATAATTCTAAGGCGATAAAATTCTATGTAGAATCAAGATTATTCTTTACTGTCTTTCTCTACTTTATCTCTTCCTTTTTAATTTTGAATATTTATTTATTGTAATTATCCATTTCAAAATGATATTATTTAATGTAAGTTAACCTATGTCTAGTTTTATGCATTTGTGTTATTAGTCTACAATAAGGTTAGGAAAAATATTTTTCCTTTAAACTTTTGGTGATCTTGATTGATCTTACACCTCTTAGTGTTTCACCATAAGATTATACATCTATTTTTAAAATATTTTAGATTTATACATCCAATTTTTTATAAATTTTAGATTTATAATTCTTGATTGCTTTTATCATTTTAAAAGAACTTATTAATCTTTTGACTACCTACTTAATTCTAATTTATCCATAAAATTATGTTTCCTTTATACTTATGAAATAACTTGATTCCTGACTATATGATTATGCATTGTTGTTTTAAAAATATTTTAGATTTATACTTAATTTTAATTCATCCATAAACCTTTATTTTAGGGTTTGAGATTATATTTTCTAGATTATACTTCATTCATTAATTTTTATTTTAGGGTTTGGGTTTACCTTTTTTTATCCTACTTTCAACCATCCTACACACACTTTCATCATGTAATCTTGTGAAGTTCAACTATCCCATCCTTGAATAGATATTTATCAATATCTTTACATCATGGTCTCTCACTTCCCTTTTATTTGGCTAATATCATGAATAGAATGTTATTGGTTTAACAATTTGAAGATATGTGCACAAAATCTCAAATATTTGAAGATGATATACTGCGCCTTTCAAACGTTGAATGTGGATTGCCCTCAATTGATGAAACTCGTGATACTCGATTGTCAATTTGGGGCTCGGCAAGGAAACCATTATTCTGAATTATCTTCATTTAAAGTGAAGTGCCCTACATCTCTTTGTGATGTCATTGTATCAGACTTTTGGCTACTTGAAAGCCTGTCAGCTGCCAAAACAACGAGAAGAATTTCATTTGTAAGATGCAAGCTGCCCTGTATGTCCGGTTTTCTCAGCATTCTGAGAAATTTTCCGAGCCTTGAAAAAGTGACAATAAATGAGGTAATATATATTATCTTCTAGGTAGATTTATTCATTTAACCTGAGCACACTTAATTCCACTTTTTCTCTGACTATCCTTTGTGGACTGCAGTGTCTTGTAGAAGAAAGAAATATGGCACCAGGAATAGAGATGGAAATTAGGTCACACATAAATTTTCCAAATGTGAGAGAAGTATTTGTAGACTTTCTATGCACGATGTCTGGCAATGAAGTGGCCATGCTGAATTTTCTTCTGGGTAATGCTTCATCCTTAATAATTATGACTATCAGTGCTTTTAGGCTGTCCAGAGGCAGGGAGTCAAATTTTAGATTTGAAGAAAGCTTCTACAAAAGTAGAAATAAGAATAAATGATGCACTTCATGCGATCAGAGAGTTAGAGCTGGACGATACCTTTGAAACTTGCTTAAAATAGAGTTGCATGCAGAAACGGCATGGTATTGAGACTCTTATATATGGTTATTTTGAATACTAGCTATTAGCAGGCTACAATGGCTTTCCTTTTATTGCCAGCATCGTAATATTTTGAATATGCTTTCTATATTTGGATGGTTATGAAGTTTTTATTTCCAGTGCAGTTGTCAGTGAAATATTGAGTTTAATCATGCTTGGAGTTCTGTTTTTATCCGTCAGATGTTAGCTATCTTTCTTGTGGAAATATCAGTAGGCAAATGCTTGTGAACTTTAATATGAGTTGGCAAATGCTTGTTGTCTTGGTACAATCGTTGATTGATATATGGCATATTTTGTTGTTTAATTTGTGTTTTTTAAATCCTATATATTTTCATTTACTTTCAACTATAAATTTGACTTGATAGACTAGTATTTAAAATGTCCAAATTCTAATCCCCAACAGCATACATTAATTTACTCTTCTCAAAGAAGTATTTGTAGGCATCAGGATACCTGGAAACGAAGAGGCCATTCCGATAATGCTTCTTTAAAAATTATTACTCAAAATTCTAATCTATTGTGTAGATGTCATGAGTCAAGTTTTAGATTTGAAGAAACCGTCTACAGAAGTAGAAAAAAGAATATTGGGTCAGAAAGGGATAACTGATTTAGCGCACCAGTAAAACATGACTTAGTGCAGTACTCTCACTTTTTTTGGGGGCTTTTTTGGATACCTCAACAAAAAACATGTTGATGTGGCATCATATTTGATCATCTGGCCCTAAAATGAAATATAGAAGCATGTGAGTTGCCAAATAAACTGTTGTACAAAATTGAGAGTGATTTGAAATTTCTACATAAGATTATGAAACACGTAAAAGTTAAGGTACTCCACTATGGAGCCCTCTCCCCTACTTAAGAACAAACAAGAGAGTTAGAGCTAGAAAACTACCATTGAAAATTCAATAACATTGAGTTACATGCAGAAACAACATAGTATTGAGACTGCTTATTTATGGTTATCTTGAATACCAGCTGTTAGCAGGCTACATGGGTTATCATTTTTGTGCTGGCATCGTGCTATTTTGAATGTGGCTTATCTACGTTGGATGGTAAGTTTTCTTTTCAATGCAGTTATCACTGAAATCTCGAGTTTAATAATGCTTGGAGTCTTGCTTTTATCCTTGTCTTTCTTTTATACTTCAGATGTTAGCCACCAAATGTCAGTGACAAACGCTTATTAACTTACATTATTTAAATAGATATAATTTTGCTTTCTTTGAGATGATTATATGGAAATATTTGCAGCCAGGAGAATATTTATAATTAGATTTAGACAGGAGATTTATGTTTATCATGTCTGTACAATGTAATTGGAACGTGATTGTCCTTTTTAATTACATTTAGGATGGAATTTAAGGTAGGGACAAGTTTAATCATCTGAATTTTCAAGAATATTTTGAAATTTGTATACTTATTTTTAAATTTTATTAAGTATAAAATTTATATTGATGAAGTGTCTTAGTACAATCATATATTGATATATGGTATATTTTGCTATTTTAATTCATTTACATATTTGTTATTTTATTTTTACTTTAATTGCATGTATTCACATAGATTCTCATAATTTATCTATTCATATTTTCACATATCTACTTACTTTATTTCTACCTTAATTGCAAATATTCACATAGATTCTTATAATTTATCTCTTCATACTTTCACATATCTACTTACTTTTATTTCTACCTTAATTGCAAATATTTAAGATTCTCATAATTTATCTCTTCATGCTTTCACATATCTACTTACTTTTATTTCTACCTTAATTGCATATATTCACATAGTTTCTTATAGTTTATCTATTTATACAGTCACATATCTACTCTTGAAATTGAGATGTCAAATTTCCTATCCTAGGTCAATCCTCCTATGCATTTAGTGATCTTGCATTGCACAAATTTGACCCAAAATCCAAAGTATTAAATTGAAATGCCCTATTCCTTCCTACCGATCATTAGGATTTGATTATGCATTTTAGAGATCTTGCACGGCACAAATTTAACCCAAAATCCAAAATATTAAATTGAAATGTCTTGCGCTTTCCTATCAATAATTAGGATTTGATTTGTTATACTATTATTTAAACGCATTCATTGGAACATTAATTGATCATTTAGAAATCATGAAAAATGTTATAGGTATTAAAAGAATCACTTTAAGAACTCTTAATGTATTTTTTTTCAAAGAGTATTTAGTTTACATAATTCTAAGGCGATAAAATTCTATGTAGAATCAAGATTATTCTTTACTGTCTTTCTCTACTTTATCTCTTCCTTTTTAATTTTGAATATTTATTTATTGTAATTATCCATTTCAAAATGATATTATTTAATGTAAGTTAACCTATGTCTAGTTTTATGCATTTGTGTTATTAGTCTACAATAAGGTTAGGAAAAATATTTTTCCTTTAAACTTTTGGTGATCTTGATTGATCTTACACCTCTTAGTGTTTCACCATAAGATTATACATCTATTTTTAAAATATTTTAGATTTATACATCCAATTTTTTATAAATTTTAGATTTATAATTCTTGATTGCTTTTATCATTTTAAAAGAACTTATTAATCTTTTGACTACCTACTTAATTCTAATTTATCCATAAAATTATGTTTCCTTTATACTTATGAAATAACTTGATTCCTGACTATATGATTATGCATTGTTGTTTTAAAAATATTTTAGATTTATACTTAATTTTAATTCATCCATAAACCTTTATTTTAGGGTTTGAGATTATATTTTCTAGATTATACTTCATTCATTAATTTTTATTTTAGGGTTTGGGTTTACCTTTTTTTATCCTACTTTCAACCATCCTACACACACTTTCATCATGTAATCTTGTGAAGTTCAACTATCCCATCCTTGAATAGATATTTATCAATATCTTTACATCATGGTCTCTCACTTCCCTTTTATTTGGCTAATATCATGAATAGAATGTTATTGGTTTAACAATTTGAAGATATGTGCACAAAATCTCAAATATTTGAAGATGATATACTGCGCCTTTCAAACGTTGAATGTGGATTGCCCTCAATTGATGAAACTCGTGATACTCGATTGTCAATTTGGGGCTCGGCAAGGAAACCATTATTCTGAATTATCTTCATTTAAAGTGAAGTGCCCTACATCTCTTTGTGATGTCATTGTATCAGACTTTTGGCTACTTGAAAGCCTGTCAGCTGCCAAAACAACGAGAAGAATTTCATTTGTAAGATGCAAGCTGCCCTGTATGTCCGGTTTTCTCAGCATTCTGAGAAATTTTCCGAGCCTTGAAAAAGTGACAATAAATGAGGTAATATATATTATCTTCTAGGTAGATTTATTCATTTAACCTGAGCACACTTAATTCCACTTTTTCTCTGACTATCCTTTGTGGACTGCAGTGTCTTGTAGAAGAAAGAAATATGGCACCAGGAATAGAGATGGAAATTAGGTCACACATAAATTTTCCAAATGTGAGAGAAGTATTTGTAGACTTTCTATGCACGATGTCTGGCAATGAAGTGGCCATGCTGAATTTTCTTCTGGGTAATGCTTCATCCTTAATAATTATGACTATCAATCTTCCAAGCTGCTGTCCAGAGGCAGGGAGTCAAATTTTAGATTTGAAGAAAGCTTCTACAAAAGTAGAAATAAGAATAAATGATGCACTTCATGCGATCAGAGAGTTAGAGCTGGACGATACCTTTGAAACTTGCTTAAAATAGAGTTGCATACAGAAACGGCATAGTATTGAGACTCTTATATATGGTTATTTTGAATACTAGCTATTAGCAGGCTACAATGGCTTTTCCTTTTGTGCCAGCATCGTAATATTTTGAATATGCTTTTTCTATGTTGGATGGTTATGAAGTTTTTATTTCAGTGCAGTTGTCAGTGAAATCTTGAGTTTAATCATGCTTGGAGTTCTGTTTT
>VDFB02200588.1:0-24301 GCA_007258455.2 Sequoia sempervirens
TACCATTTGATACACCATTTGGCCATCTTTTGATTCGATCATGTTGATACTCTATGTGTTTTGGACTATTTTGGATGATCATAGACTCTTGATGTTATGCTTGTTTTATGCTTATGATGCTATGATGATTATATGCACATTATGCTTCCTTTATTGATATGCTCATATGATTTGGTTATCATGATTGAAATGGACAATTGTTTTAAAATGAGATGGAATTGATAGGATGCTAAATTTAATTTAGTGATGATGTGATTTCTTTATTATGCCATGACTATACATGAATTGATAAAATATGTTATTGCTAGAGGAAGAATGATTATATATATTGAATTTATTGATTCAGAGTTAGATTGTGCTAAATATATGCATATGAATTTATGATTTAATTATTGATTATCATGCATTGGATATTTTGACATGTGGACATTGAGTGTGCAGGTACATGCCCATGGCCAATGGGATTGGAGGTAACCAAGGGTACCCAATTGTGTCAGCCTAGTGAAGCCACTATGGTCCATGAAGAATGGACCATAGCCTCTTGTGTTGTATTTTAATTTGTGATTAAAAAGATTTAATGTTGAATCTTGAGATTATGTTTTTAAAGTCAATCAAACTCTTATTGAGGGTTTTGGGGCATGTTGGAATTATTTTATTATGTTAAAATTTCAATTTCTCTTTTGAGGGTTTTCAAAGATTTAATTAGTCCTTAAATTGGGTTAATTGGCCCTTAATTAACCCCTAGGATAGTCACCTATGGGTTAGGGGTCAAATCAAACCCATAACTTGTCAAAATTGCAAGTTGTGACCCTTCTTAATTAGCCATCAAGAAGGGTGACGGATTTTGGGGATGGGATTGGAGTGTTGACTCCAAAATCACATTTATGAGATTTGAAAACCTTGTTGAGTGTTGAACACTATTTGGCCTTTCACTTCCCCAAGAGTTCTCACACATGTGTGAGAACTTGTGGGGAGGTGTGTCCATGGGAGTGAATAGGAGGTTGACATGTGTCACACTCTCCTCCAAGGGTTTCTAACCCTTGACTCCTATTTGAATCCTTTGGAAAGGAAAGGAAAGGGTTCTTCTTTTGGGCTTGGTGTTTGGATTGCTTGGAGGAAGGAAAATTTTGCTTGGTCTTGAAGGAGTAGAGATTTGGAGCTCATCTTCAACCCTCTCTCATTGTTGGCTTGGATTTGAGGTAGGTCTTACTCTATCTTTATGTATGTTTTCTTTTCTCTTCTTTTACCTCTTTGTATGCAAGTTTGAGAATATGAGCTATATGGGTTGTTGTCCATTTACATGTCTTTGCATTTCCTTGTGTTGGTTGGGGTTGTATAGGATAAACTCACCCAATGTGGGAAGAGAATCCTTGTGGGGGATAGGAATGTGTAGGAACCTCTATGGGGAGATTGTTCCTCCTTTGAGAAGGAGAGGCACAAAAAAGGGTACGAGTACCCAAAATTGTTTCATGATAGTATGGTGTTTTGGGAAGATTGTTGTATGGAGGATGTATGATATGAAGAGCTTTATTGAATGGGTGGATTGGAGAAAAAAAATAATTGTGTTGTTGGTTATTTCTACTTGCTAATAGGTCTCCCCATATGGAAGTGTTGTCCACCTCTATCCCCATCCTTGGATTCATAAAGAATCCCTAAGTAAATGTGTGAATCTTGGTTGGGAGTATTTTGCTTGTGCATTGTAGTGGGAAATGGTTGTTTATTCTATTGTTGTGTGTACCCGGTATCTTGGTTACCTCCTAGCTTGGGGGTGGTTGGTTTTCCAACCCAAGGTTGGAGAATTGTTTATAACGCTCCAACCGTCGCGAACTGGAACAACAACACAATAAATACTGCACAATTTTTTTATTTTTATTTATTTTTAAATGCACATAACATACAGGTAATACACATTAAGTCATAACATGAATTTCATTTAAGTAAACTCACTAACACAAACATCCTTTGGGGTACACGAAGAGTCATTACGCAACTTAGATCCATACAACATCGATAAAGAATAAAATCCAAAGAGATAATCATTAACAATAACAAATATAACATATGTATGAAAAATTCATTGATAAGAAGCCATCTGCACATAAATACAACATATGCATGATTACATAACACATTGAATAACAACTACCATGGTCAATATCTACACCAAGTTTAACATTTCATTACAGTACAATGTTTAAGGAGTACAATGATACAAGAGTGTTCCAAATATAAATGGAAACCATACACAAGATACCATGATACAAATAATTAGAGAAATATAAGTATCAAAACTGGCTCCAAGACAGATACAACTCTGGAGTCATTGCAATAGCACCAATCCACACCTCTCGATCCTCGACTGGGGACCCAATGGGGTGCTCAGCACGTTCCACCCGACCATGTGAGTCCGAAGACCCACCCCCCGTGCTAGGAGCTAACAAGAAAGAGACCTCAACCAAGAACATCCAACAGAGAACCTCAAGACTCAGCGTCATACAAAAATATCATCAAAACTCAGGAATTACAATGACACAATCAACCTCATCCAAGAGTCATAAATCTCATCACATAATTCAAGGCAATAGCCAGTAAACAAGGAACCAAAGAAAGATCATAAAACACTTCCAATCACAATTTTGAATTACAATGATACAATACAATAACATCATATCACAGTACCATAAGAGTACAAGGTCATAAGTCAAATATCAATGAGATCATACAAGACCACAAGTACACCAAAGATAAAATAGGGTAAAACCATAAATCATTACAAACAACTATATTTCATCAATACAAGACAAGAACCACTTCCAGAGGATTTCCAAAGAAGCAACATAATAAGGAGTGTTAGAGGAGAGTGTCATCGCATGGCTTACATGGATTATCCAGACTACTACTAACGCAAGGTGCCGCCTCCGTCTACTGATGAATTATCCAGACAAAACCGAGCGCTAGGAGCTGCCTCCATCTATGGTTATCCAGGCTACTTATCTCAAGGAACCGCCCCATAGGGTCGCTCATGCGGAACCATTACCCTTCGCGAGGACAAGGCAATGATTATGCCAACCACGGCATTCTCAATCCCCTTTAGTTTGTGGTAGCACTAAAAGGTAGATGAGGCAACATTTATCTTTTTAGTGTGTTACTACCCACCTAGTTAATTATTTAAATTATCACTTATTAATTTCACTCTAGCGAGGGGCTATCCACAGCCCTTTGTGCAGCGACCGCACCCACTTAGAGCCACTCTCTCTCTCTAGACACTCAAAACACAAAGACAAAATCAAGGGTTGTACAACATAGCAAATTTACATTAGATTACAGCAGGAAACGTAAAAGGGGCATTACCCATCTTGCCATAAATACATAATCAAAGAATCTCAGCGATTCATGTACAAACCCTTTTCAAAACATGAAACCAAAACACTTGCCACAACAAGGGCACATAAAAGGAGGAACATTAACCAATAGTAAAATAAACCTCTGGAAGATTCTCATAAAGTTACACTAGGGTTTCCCCATGAAATCTGACAACAATAAAAGCAAAACCTTAAAGAACTATTTTCAATTCAAATATGATGAGAAAGTACATCAAAATAAGATCAACAACTCCCTTAAACAACATCAACAACTTCGATACGAACTGAATCGGACATCCAAGGGAAACCTCTATTTTCTCCTCTCGGAATACCCATAATTCAAAGATCCTTTCAATTTGACTCATTAACAACTTAATCAGGACCATCAATCATGACAAAGATAGAATTAACTGATTTACCACTTAGGGTAAGGAACCAAAAGAAAACATACCGGTTCCCAACGAATAGCAACATACATTAATTGAGAGAACATTCCCAACTCAAAATCTACTCACAAAAAGTCACATCGAAAGAATCCATAAAACCACACAAAGAAGGCTTCGTCAACCCCCACCATAATAAAAGTGCAATCCACACATCAACAAAATCGCTCAACATCCAAAAGCCACCAACTAGATGTTCCACGGGAGACCTCAATTTTCTCCACACAAGAACCCCTTACAGTGGCACAAAAATTACATTCATATAACTAACAACATGATAATGATAACAACTATCTAATCACATTCTCAATTAAAAGAAACCAACAATCTCAAGGTTCTAATAAGTATCCATATAAGACAACATTTATTAGAAACTCGGACCATCATAAAGTAATCCCCTGATCAACAATCCAAGAGAATTTAATTAGAAAAGAAGTCTCAATTCAAGAACAATTTATTCCAACGTTTATGCAAGTTTATAAAACTACCAGAATGAAGACAAATAAATTTTACCTCAATACTTAACCATGACTTAAAGGTAACGATTAATTCTAGCATACACAATTCCTCAATGAAAGAGTTATTACAACCACCAATTATAAGACTACCAAATACAACCATAAACCGAACTCCCAAAAAAATCAATATACTAATTCCCTTCTACACATTACTCCCTTGCTTAATCAATTTATCGTGACCACAAAATTAAGTAACTAACAAAATGCAACTTATGTCCCAACCACAAATATGTATATATTTTCTTTCTTAAAACTACTATTCTAATATGACAACTACCAAGTGTAAACTCCTAGTATACTATGAACATTCACGGATAAATTTAACCACTAACAGTAACAAAAGAAACATTATATTTATCCTATCCAAAATAAGCACACTTAATTGAAAGGAGCCTAAAGCTATCCAAACGTATATTTACCTTTAAAAATTTCTCCTTAAATTACCATTCAAATATCCTTTTTAGGGTACTCTCAAAACAAATCGACTTACATTATATTTATGCTCTTATGATGTAGTTATATAAAATATTTTAAACTTTTATTTATATTTCACATCATTATAATTTTTCTATTCTTCTTATTATTACTACTATTTTCTTTTATTCTAATTTAGGATTTATAACCATTCCTATGACTATATACATTATATAAATATAATGAGCCAATTAATACTCTAATTGTGTTTTAGAAAGATAATCAATCTCATGAACACTACACTACTATTCCAAACATAGATCTATAGCATATCTTATCATGCTCTAAACATGAACTAATACATATCTTCACATATAATTTAAAAATAAATGTTTTCCAATACACACATAGACACAGGTAGATATACACATCTACAACTCAGATTTATAATATTAAAGCTTTGGACAAATATCACTTAAACTAATTATACAAACCGTTAGTCCGCTGCCTTGCATGTATGCAAATAGAAATTGATTTAATCATGCTAAAGTTTCTAAAGATTAAAATAAAACTCTAGATAAGATTAAGGATATGAATTCGCGCCATACAAACAACAATTTACAGAGTGAAGATAACATAAACATAGTATAAACAATTTTAGAGCCATACAAATAGAAATACATGCCAAGAGAGATTATATCATGCAAAAGTTTTGGGGAATTCTATAAACCCAAGATAAAGTTAATAAGGGAGAATTCAGATATTCCCAAGGTAATTCTACAGTCTGCTAATAGGTTAGGATATAGGAAAAGTAGCGATGGATACAAAGTAAATAAGTGAGCCACACTTCCACTAAGATAAAATGGATATAGTTGCAAAAATAAGAGAGAGAGAGAGAGGCCATCGAACTAAGGGACTTCTAACTTAAGACAGGGCCGATTCCTTCTTATCACAGGCAAAACTAAAACTGAAACATTTAATATATACAAAAAGATAATACTATATCCGTGACAAAAAGGTTAATGATAAGAAGAAATGAGGAGACTATGAATTGAAGAATGCGGAATAATGGTGATGGACGCGACTCTTTTAAATTGCTCCAACTTTAAAACAAAGTTATGGACAAAAGCACAAAACAAGAATGTTTAAGGTCAACCAACTTTTCAAACTGCATAAGGAGAATGTTGATAAAAGAGAAAAAGAAAACAAAATTTAAAATAGGTGATTGGATATCGGCACACTTGAAAAAAGAGAGGTTTCTCAAATGAACCTACAACAAACTCAAACAGAAAAAGATTGGTCCCTAATGAATCTCAAGGCAATTTTCTGAGAATGTATATGATATGGAACTATTGGAAGGCAATAATATCTCTTCAATCTTAAATGTAGCAATACCAGACTGTGTGAAGGAGCTCATCTAAGCACTGTATCCAATAATATCAATTTTTCTCAGCTTCGACTGAATAGAGGTAACTGACAAGGGGTTTGAAATATTGCGCAGACCAAGAGAATTAAATAATCTGCTCATTGGTCCTCAATTTCTTCGCTTGACAATCTGCTCATTGACGGCATCAGAGAAGACACACGAACTAAGCTTCCTCCGAGTTTGGGATGGTTACGGTTGCAAAGGCGTGAGAAGCCAGTCTTGCGGATAACATTTGGGATTTTGTTACTAAAATCTGATGGTTTGTTTAATTCTATACACCCTAAGCGTTGCGGTTGTGACAGGTGGCCAAGCAAATCAGAAAGTGAATATTGGAATTTGGAAATATCGCCATCTACTCGCATTATTATTAAATTTTACTCGCTATCCTCACAACAGAAAGGAAGGAGAAAGGTGAGGTGCAATTACGTGACTTACGAGAAAGAGAATTAATGTACCACTATTTTTATTTTTTTTTAAACCCTAATTTTGTTTGCTGGCGAGTTTTCCAGAGACGTGCTCAGGATTGAAGTTGGCCGAAACAGAAATATATATTTATATATATTTTAATGACTCACCTTCGGGTTTCAAACTACATCAATATCCAAAAGAAGGCAGTTCCATTAAGTGTTATCTCCAGAATTCAAAAAAAACTATTCAAACGCGGTAATGAATATCCCAGAAGAGTACCAAAATGAAATGGACCAGCACAACCAAAATTACTGATCACAGAGATAACTGGGTAAATTTAATTCCATACATCAAAATTTAGGTTAAACGCAAATCTATTAACCATAAATTTATAAAATAAATGACAAAGCAATCAGATATTAACCATGAATTTATAAAAGAAATGACAAAGCAATCAGAAAATTCTTTTTCTTTCACCATGCCAAAACTTTTTGCTACCATATGGCAATTCTTTTTTCAATGCATAACCAGACACCACAACCATTGAAAACTTTTGTTTTTTTTTTTTTAAGGCATAACGTATAATCATAGAAAATATCACACTTATCTTATGGCGTCGCTGGTGGGGATGACTACGATAGAAGCGATGCTCCAACATAGGTGACCCGAGCCCTCACTGTGCAAGAAGGAATCGCAGATAACCGCCTTATCAAACGATAATCAAACTTTCCAGAGATATCCTAATGTCCATCCCCCTTTTCACCGTCTTCGCCAAGATCTAAATATACTACCGAAGGTGCCCCTTCAAATCCTAACTGAATGACTTTTCACATTCTCATAACCGAATCTTCAAATTGGAATTAATATTTCTTTGCGTGTTTATTATTTATTTCACACATAAGTAATAAAATCTTATTTAATCACATTGCTTAATTACTTATACTTCTTTTAGCTATTATTTTATAATTGATTCTTTAATAGATGAACCAATTAGATAAATATTTAATAATTTAATCCTTCATTTAGTTACAATAAAATTTTGATAAATACTTCCACCTTAATTATTTAAACTTAAATACAATTTTAATATTTATTCCACTCTAATATTTTCTTTTAGATTTATTAATTACTTTAAATAACAACTCCCAAAGATAACTAAATTCTTTATTTAATTCCAGATAAGGCAAGTAACCCTATAATTAAATTAACTTTATTAATTAAATCCCAGCATAATATTAATGTTATTTCATAACTTTAAAATTAAATTAAATCATAAAATCACCACAACGACATGACATTACCAACAACTTACATGACATCAACGATGACCGAAATGGGGTGGGCACTACATGAGCACTCTATTATTATGAAGATGATTATCTTATGTGTTTTCCTGCAGATTTAAAGATCATTTCTATAGCCTGGGTAGAGGAGTTTTCAAAAAAAAATGTAGTCTCAAATGTTCAGTTATATTGTGTTTTGTGGATAGGCATTTGAAGGCATGTAAAGGAATATAGAAAGAAAATTTGAAAGAAAACTGTTTCTTGTATGAACTGTTTAGATGAAGATAAAATGTGATAGCTCTATTCTCCCTATTGTGTTGATTCAAAAAAAAAAAGGGGATTGTTAAGGTGGTTAAAATATGCATACCATGTGTTAGTGAATCTTTGTAGCTTCGTGGCATAATGCTGTAATATTACTTACTGTTGAAAGAGAAAAGAGGAGGAGTATACTTGTTTCAAGATATGTAAAGATATAAACACAGTTGCTTTATTTCAAGTTTCAGAATATCTATCATGTTAGTGTTATAAAAAAATAGGGGAAATAATCGAAAGAGTTTATGTGTTCTGGTTGGGCTTCCATCATTGTATATGTTTCAGCTAGAGTTTAGAGATAAATGTGTAGTAACTGGGTAGAAAAGAGATCATTGCTTTTTGTTTCTTGGTCATATGAATAATAGCTTATCTAAGGAACAGCAGACACACCATTGCAATACACAATAATTGTTGTTATCTTATTGACTCGTATCAAGCATTACTAAAGTAAAATAAATAGAGAGTAAAATATATTTCAGATATTTAATTTTACTTTATTTTATCGCATACCTTTGTTTAGCAAGTTTTAAAGAGGAGTATAAGCAGTGGTGCTTGTGAGCGATGGTGAAATATTCTGGTTAATAACCAAGTATATCACAGGGTGTTCGAATTCGTGCACCTCACCATGTGAAGATTGGATGCAAATAGTATTAGAGGCTTAAGCAGCCAAGCAAATAAAATAGTTGAAAACAAACAAGCTGTTTGATGCTACTCGGTTCACAAACATGTAGATCTAAGCAGGATTATTGTCCTCTCTTTTTTTCCTCTTTCCTCATTTGTTTAGGTACACAAATGTTTTATACTGGAAAAAAAATAAAAATAAATAAATAAACAAATAAATAAAGGATAGTTAGGGGCGCCGCCCCTCCTGAGAGACCGTGACACCCTCTTGGGGTGAGGGAAACCATCACTCTCTCTCTTTCCTGCCAATGCCTCTATGAGGATGTAAATCAAATGAAATCGGTTGCTTTCGCTGTGCCGATAGAAATCCATTGAAGCCTGCAATGATATTAAATAATTAAATTAGGATTACACCAATAGGTAAACTGCATAACCTACCCAGTTAAGAATATAAACCTACGAGCCACAGTTTAAGAAAGGAATCTGATATGTCACCCTAATCCTCGTAATGCTGGTTGATTCTTGCAACCTCCTCTGGCCGCCATCCTTGTATCGACACCACAAACTCAACCTGTAGTGCGTCAGGTTATGTCTTCAACATTGTCATGCCTCAGCAGCAAGCCAACGTTTGATAGGAACAGTGAACAAAGCTGTGTTCTTGAGTCGTGACCTAAATTGTATTGGCATTCAATGCTCCGGTAAATAAAAAGCATAATACTAATATTTTTGTTGGCGTTAGAATGACTTTTAAAATGCTTGCTGTAAGATTTACCTAATTCGCTATGACCTACACTACCGTCCAAGTAAGAAATAAAAATAATAATAATTGCTTTTACTTACCACGTAAATCTGGAGGGTGCAGTTGAGGCACGCAGAATCTAGAGTAAAAGATTTAGTTTTAATTAATCTTACAAGAATTGGTAAAAAGCATGTCATGTTATTATTATTATTTACCAACCTAGATTAATTAGGATTGTGACTGTTTCCATGGCACTAAGGCGCTATGACCTATCATTAAATCTACCAGCAGATATATATATATTTTTTTTTACTCATAAGCCTGCAACCAACAGTAAAACGTCGGCCAATTAAATGCGCTGGCAAAATGGTTAGGTTGTCGAATGGAACCACTTGCATGTCAGTAATAAATTTTAGAAATGCCTTGCAAGGAACGCTACAATTTTGGCGCTCAAAGGATTTATTTAAATAGATATCCAGCCTGGGTTAAGATTCCGGTGCCACCTTTCACCCGAGCTGGTTTATAGTTTTAATGGGGAGGAATAATATAGAGTGCGTAGGTGGATATAAAAATAAAATAAAATTGGTTCCATATCTAATACTAACGCAAAGCTGAATAACATAATGTAAGAGCACTTGAATACAATAATTGGAATTCATAACACAACTCGTTTCTGGCTCACGTCATTCTTGGTAATATTGGAAGACATTGAATGTATCGAGTATGACTGTTATGAGTAGCTAAGTTATTAATGTCTAGCATAATAACATCAGCATTTTCCATTGCATCAATATCTTCTTTGTGAAATATTGACATTGTTTTACTAAGGTAAATAAGAAAAATGGAAACAAAGTAAATAGTAATTAGGATAATATTTTATTCATAACAAAAAAAAAAACTGTAGTATTAAAATTATTAACTACGTTGAAAAAAATAAAAAAATCAATTCACTGGCAGTGAGACTTACATTAAATCTTTCAACAACAGCATATATATAAAAATAAATAAATAAATAAAAAAATCTAGTTTTATTTTTAATTTTGTTTCTTTCATCTGAGTCACATTAGCATAGTGACTTAGGGAAAATTTGAAATAAAATAAATACAATCCAAAAATAATAGGCAAATAAATTGGCCACCGTAATTATGCAAATTAAGGCTAAGTGAAACGAAAGTCACACCCAAGAAAATAGGCAAATAAATAGCAGAGGTAATGTCCTTGAAAATAGGCAAATAAATCGCGAAGGTAATGTCCTTTGTAAGTTTCACGTATTAAGAGTAGGGGTGAAAAAAAAAAGGAAACAAAAGAAAGTAAAAATAAAACAAAACTTTAGCCTTTCTTTTTCAAAAGAAGATATTCCCCACTCACTTACATAACGTCTTATTATTTTATTTTTTATTACAAATAGATATAAAGGGAAAGAGTAGTTATTTAATCGAATATTCCTATTCTTTTTAAAATAAGAAGAAATAACAAAAAAAGAAAGAATGTTCTATGGTTTGTTAGGCTCACTTATATATATCCCAATATTAATAATAATAAAAAGGAGGGAGATATACTACTAAAGGATAGTCATAGGGGATGATGTATTTATTTGAAATGCATAATCATAGTTATTACAATTTTAGATTGTATGTATCTATATGTATAATTTAAATTATTCCATAAAGTGTAAATGTTTTTATATAGTCATGAAAGGGCTAAATAATTCCTTAAATAATAAGAGTATAGGCATAGACTCAATAGCAACAAACATGGGTAGCACTTGCAAATGTCAAGTGGTTGTAGGGTTATCAAGTGGTGCGTCGATGGGGGAAATGCACAAGTAACTTCACCTAAAGTTCGTATACTGTGTCACCATGCACGTGCATGGTTGATAATTGTTAATTTTATATACCTTTGTTCAAAAAAAAATATTAGTTGTGTTTTGCTCTTCATGCAATTTTATGGCATGACAATTATTTTGTTTTAAATTTCATTTAGGGTTTCAAAATTGTATTTTTCATCATTTAAATTTAAATTTTTAATCAATCAAATAAAAAAAAATCCAAAAATATTGCATAAATCAAACATACATCTTGCATGTTAGTTATATTAATAGTGTTTGTAGTCATTTAGATCAAAATTTTAGTTAAATTTAAATTCAAAAAGTTGTCATTTTGTTCACTTTTTTCATTAATTGCATTTTGATTTAGACATCAAAATCTAGAAAAAAAATTCATAGTATTTATAGTTTGCAGCCTAAAGCAAAGAACTTTAAGTATCAACTTAGAAAATTAGATTTTAATTTTTAAAACCCCTAAGAAATGACCCATTCACCCTTGGGTGAATCTATCCTTGTATAGGTGTCCTGACACTCTTCTGGGTGCTTTTTTTTCTTTGTTTGCATTCCATTTCTACTGGTAAATCTATGTTGTGAAATTCTAAAAAATTGTCATTGTATATGCAAGAAAAGTGTCATTTTACTTTATTTAAATTGCAAATTGGGAAAAATTAAGATTGCATTTCATATTTGTAGGACAATTATTACATCATGTTCTCATTGCAAAAACCTATATGAGAGTTCTACAAAGGAGAAGATTACATGAGAGTTCTTGAGTCATGAATCCACATTTTTTGGAAATTAGATAAACACCTATAAATATAGTTATTTTATCAATTCAAAACATCTAGCTTTAAGAAAACATTCATATGACCAAATTTTATTGTCAAGAGCATTGAAGAGTAGATTTATGATTCATATACAAAAATCAAGATCATATCATCATTTCATAGTTATGTGTGTTCATATTATGTTTTGGAGATAACATTGTGATGTAGATTTCAAGTATTCAAGAAAGCGTTCAAGCATCAAATCAAGCAATCAATCAAGCCAATTCAAGCAAGATCAAGATCCTTCGAGAGATGTGTTAGAATTTAGTCTTCTAAGGGAAACCACTCACATTTCGGTGAGTTATAACATAGCATTGTTCTTTCATCAAATTATTTCTATTTTTTCATTATTTTATCATCAAGGTTTAATTACTAAACTAAGGTTTGACCAAGGCAAACCCCTATTCACCCAAAAATTAAAAAAAAATCTTCTCTCTTTGTCTACGCAAATTTATACATGAAGAATTGAGGATTGATCAAAGGAGCAATTTTGTAAAGTTGTCGATGTTTTCAACATTGTTGTTAAGACATTGAAACTCATATTCAAAATTTAATTTCGGCTATCTTATAATGAAACTAGTGGAAAACAACATCTCATATCCATCTCTATAGGACCTCAGAATTTGTGTAGAAAAAACCTACAAAGACTCATTTTCCCAGTACAAGGACTCATTTTCCCAATGTCCCAAGTGTCCTACAATTCTTGGAACAAGATTTTCTAGGTTTGTAGATATCACCCTATAACCCCCAAATATTCGTACAAACTATCTTTCCCACTTCTATTATCAAAGATCTATGCATTTAAAGTGTTAGGTCATGCAGTTTACTTTGTTATAGATTTTTAAATCATCTCACAAAATTGTATTTCAAAATTTCAATCATTTTCTATAATATGAAAATAGTAAATCCTTCCCAATAGGGTTGACTCACCTCAAGATTAAAAGTCAATTCTATCCCTAGGAGATCTATTTTTCTAATGAAAATAGAGAAGGTGTAAGGGTTTTTAAACCCTCACATACTCATATCCAACCACTTACCCTTCTCTATGTTTCATTATGACAAAATAAAGAAATCTCCATCTCCATTTGTTAATAAAATTTGATAATTTCATGTCCTCTTTTTCTTCTTGTTCCCTATTTTAGCCACTATTGATTACCAAATCAATGATCCCTTCTATTGTGACATAGTGAAATTCTATGAATTATATTTTGTAGTTTACCTTTGTTAAGCCCTTCAAATTTACCTTAACATCTAGATTTTATGTTAGGAAATTTATGTTTGATTCCTTATTTATTATCTCCTTGGAGAAATTTTGGTTCTAGGTTGCATTCGGTATCTCCTATAATTTTATTTTTTTTCTTTATACCCCCACAATCTCATACGTGTTATATTTTTCAAGCCATGGGATTAAGTTTAAATTTTATAATCTATGTACATTGAAAACTATAAGGTGTACCTTGCACTCTAAATCCTACATTGGTTGTTTAGTAAACCTACCTTGACATGCAACTAGAAAACTTACTCCACACCCTCACATAGAACAAGCTTCTATTATGCTTGGGTCACATAGTTTATTTACATGTTGCAAGCTATAACGTGCATTTGTACCATGTACACAATTATCATTCTCTCTTGTATTTATCGACTTGCTTTCCATCCCTACTAGCCTAGAATACAATATGATCTAATGTATAGTGTGTGATTTCACTTCAATAGATATTAAAAAGTGTAACATAACTTTGTGACTTACACTCCAACCTAAATTTTCCTACAAAATTTCCATTCCCATTTGCACTTTATCCCCCAATTTGTAATTTCCAACCTCCTCTTAGACCCTAAAATTTACCTCAAGGTATACTTTTAAAGCTCTTTTGTATGTTGTTTAAGGTACTTGTATAATTTTGGTCCTTAAAACCCCACATGACTCATCTAGATCAACATTATCATCAATTGTCATTGCATCTTCCATATTACAGTTTCTCTCTAGTTCTTGAACTCCTCTCCCTTATATGGACTTTTTATCCCTTCATGCATTTTTTAATGTGTGTATCTACTTATGAATCATGTGTCCATGTGACACTCTTCTATGATGTCATCATCCCTTCTTATAAATTTCAAACTAGAAACTTTTACCCTAAGCCTACAAGCCTACAATAGATTAGATTTCCAAACCTAAACCTATTCTTTGCAACTTGGAAATATAAATTATTCCCCACCCTTATAAAAAATCATTCAAAATAAATTCTAAATATACCCACATTCATACTACACTAGAAAATAATTAATGTCCTTACAATGATGCAACTAGGCCCAAGAGACATGTAAAATTCACCAAACTATAGTTGGATTCCTTAAATCTTGGATATATGTATACGGGAACATGCTTGATTATGTAATACACATTGTTTACCTATAAATTATATTCCATGGACAATGGGTGATCCCAAAAAGCTGGTTTACAATTTCTGGGAGATTATTATTTTTGCTAAAATCACATATTTTTAGAAAATATAATGATTTAAGCCTTAAAATTTTTCATTTAAAGCATTCAAATTGAAGAGGGTTTGATCAAACTACCTTAGATAAAAATCCTTAGATAGAATCCCACTAGTTTTAAACCATACCTATAACAGAGTCTCTTTTACACCCATCAAAATGTTGATAAAAAACCACTTTTGATTTACCTTTTGGGGGATCAAAAGAATTCATTTAAAATTTATTTTTTGTAAGTATGTAGTCCTTATTATAAGCATCATTGTAAGGACATTAATTATCAAGCTCTCTATTCTGCATATGTGGAAAAATAGAATATTATCAAAAATTAAATTGAAAAATATGAGTGCACTAGATATTGAAGTCCTTGACCTAGTAAAAAAAAAGTTGAATTTTGATACATACAAAAAAAGTTGAGTTATACAGTCCTCCTATTTCTGAATTATAATTGGTATGACTTTGAAACTTGATTAAGGGAAATTTATTCAATAAAACACTATGAAACCAATTGGAAGCACTAGATATCATAGTTACAAATCTAAATTAAAAAACAATACAATTTTATCCTTCATGGAAAAAAGTTGTGTTATATGGTGAGCGTCACTCCTTAAAAATAGTGTTTACTAAAAATAACTAGTTTTTGAAGGAGATGGAAAAATAAGGGCAATCTGATTCCAAAAATTTTCAAAAAAAAATAAAAAATCTATAGACAAATTGTCACAAATCTCTAGTTTGCATCATCTTCAAATTCCTCATTGTTTAGATGCTATAGGTGATCAAAAGTGAAGATTTAGTTAGAAAAAATCAGTTCAGTGTCGAGTTTCGCCAAAAATTCTAAACCAGTATTGTGGGATCACCCCAACAAATATTTTATAGGTCTACAACAAGATTAATAGGATTTTTTATCAAAAATTTATAATTGAAATTGTGACTAAAGGTAACTCAGAAAATTATTGATAGATAAATTGACATAGCCAACTCAAGTGGAATGGAGAACACTCTGTTATAAACCAAGATCTAACATGCAAACCTGAAAATACCTTCCACAAGAGAGAAAGAGAAAAACAAGAGTAATTTTCATGAAGATTTGCAAATGAATGATATTTAAGAATTGAGTAAATACAAGAGATGAATTTCTTTATAAAAGAAATGTGTGCATAACCCTAAAAGGAAACACTAGTGTGCACACTTAATAATTAATAAATAATTAATTATTAATGTGCCTAAGTTTAGCTTAAGTAAAACTAAAGTGATAAGTGACTTGATTATTTAACCAATATGATTAAATTAATTAAGTGAAATAACTTATTACTCTAACACCCCACTTAAGATGAACTTAGGAAGTAGCTAAAACACTAAGGAAAAGATGCATGAAATCAAAGATGGGTCCCGAAAACAAGGCCTAATTAGGTACGGTCCATGTACAAATGCAATGAATGGGACAGAGGAGAAAAATTAGTGAGATTAAACCCACCCTCAATGAGATGACCTGTTCCAAAGAAGCACTAGAAGAACACTGGTGGAGTAACACTGGAATCTTGAATCTAGAAAGCAAGGAAAGATATCTTTGTTTACAAGCCTAAACCATATGAAAGTCATTGAAGGACTAGGGAAAAATCATGATAATGCAATAGTAGACCCGATACCAAGGAACACTAGAAAAATCAAAAGCTAGAACAACCCTGGAATCTATGAAGCAACAGTAGATGAATAAATGATGCCCCCCATAAGAGGGAATTATTTGATGAAAGAATCTAGAAGCTTTGTGTATCTTGATCCCAGTCCCAAACTGTACCATGAAGATTCTAGAACATTAACCATAAAATGAATGGCCATCAAACTGAGATGTGACCCAATGTGAATTTGATGCGATTCAAGATCATTAACCATAGGCTCTCAATCTAATATGTGAACCTATGTGAACCAAAATGTGTCAAGCTATGAGCAAGATGTGGCCAAAAGAAACTACATAATCCAAATAAAACTCATGCAAGTTGTCATCAATATGAAGATGAGATCAAAATGCATGCAATGCAACTACACTCTAATCAAATTATTATGCAAGAATCCCCTATAATGAAAAATACCAAAAACTACTCCAAAAAGGTTTGGAGGAAAACCTCGTGGTTAGACTAGCCGCTAGCATTAACCATTACCATTAACCGCTAGCAGTTAACCGCTAGTAGTTATTGACGGCAACACCCATTAACTCTATTTTTTAAAAAATTCTTGGATTGTGTGCCATACCAGTCCTTAGGACCCAGAAATGAAAAAAAATTGCCTCCTAGAGTCACTGTGTCTGATTTCAACAATTTAACAGTTGATTTTGGGGTTTTTAAAGCTTCAGAATGATGATGCAGGAGGTTTTTTTGGTCTAAATGCTCCAAATGGTAGGTACCTCGATCTAGAAACCCTCAGAACCTCGACAAACATAGATGAAAATCAATGAAACAAAAGTCAATCCTAACTTTTTCCAACACTCTGAATCCAATGGAAATGCCTGATATGATCCAAAACACTTCATAAATAAGCTCAAGGAATGAAACCCTCGAGGAACCCCAAACGTGCTCTGTAATGAATTTCTCCAAAAAACTGAGAAGGGGCTACAAATCAAGGCTCGGATATGATGTTATAAACCAAGATTTGACATGAAAACTAGAAAATACCTTCCACAAGAGAAAAATAGAAAAATCAAGAGTAATTTGCATGAAGATGTGCAAATGAATAATATTCAAGAATTGAGTAAATACAAGAGATGAATTGCTTTATAAAAACAATGTATGCATAACCCTAAAAGGAAACCCTAGTGTGCACACTTAATAATTAATAAATAATTAATTATTAATGTGCCTAAGTTTAGCTTAAGTAAAACTAAAGTGATAAGTGACTTAATTAATTAACCAATATGATTTAATTAATTAAGTAAAATAACTTATTACTCTAACACAATCTACTTCTCTTGAAAATATAATTAATAAATTGAATCCAAGGTCTCTTTGTGCTAGGTCTTAAAGATATTGGAGTAGTTAATAGTCTATTTGATTTGTTTAACAAGGGGTGTGGACATCAAATCTACAAATGGTTAGAAATCTTAACATAATAATATCATGTTTTTGATATTAGGGATAAGCATATTTTGAAGGGATCTATAACCCTTTACAATTTAGAAAAAAGCCAGGCTGCTGAAAGGACAGCCTATAGCACCCAAAAACCTAGCTCCCAAACCAAGAGCATCAAGATTTAGACTTATAATTGCACTTGTGGGAACGAAGCAGCATATCGAAGGAAGGCCCAGAGGGTTTTGATTTTTTCCCTATTACTGTAATCCAGCCTTCTTCCACTTGTGCGGCCTTAGCCTGCCAAGCCAGCACACTACTTTCCTGGGTTTGATCCTTTGCAGCCTAAAACACATTAGATTAAACATCCCTATTAGATACTTAACCATGATAAAATATGCAAAAATAACTAGAACAATAGTAGCTAATTGCAAGCATATAAAACATGATCAAAACTTTATCCCATATTGGATTGGTGCTATTGTAGAAAATAGCCCTTTCCCAATCCTCGCTTAAGCTTGACGTTAAGATGCTATGAATATGATGATAAGATGGGAAAGATTAGCTCTCAATTGAAGAGAGTAACCTTGCATGAGATTGTGGATGAAATTGTGGAGTTGTGGAGGATTTGCTTGAAGAATTATGCCTCTATTTTTAGATTTTCAAATGCTAAGAGTGCCAAACATGGAGGATGTGGGACTAAAGATTTGGCCAATAGGAAGAGGCCACTTTTCATCATGTGAATGGTTGACGCATGTGCAAGATTTGGGAAATGTGCCCAAGAGAGGGAAATTTCAAATTCAAATTTGAGAGTAAATGCTGAGTTGGGGACATGTAAGAGTTTATTAATTACTTTGTTGAATGTACATGCCCACTTGGTTTTGAATTCAAACTTGAGGGAATATTCCCCATAAATGCCATGTTGAGTGAAAATGATGATTTAATAAATCAATAAATTGATTTATTTGTGCAAGTGGGATTATCTAGAGGATGTGGCATGCATCAGATTAGATTTAATTAGGATTAATTAGCTAGGATGATGATTAGGATGTTTTGACCAATTTGACTCAAATATTTGATTTATTTAAATTAGTAAAGGAGAAATATGAATTTTGAGACTTAGTTAAATAAAGTCCTAGTTTATTTAATTAAATGGATTATGTAAGATAAAGGTTGAATAATTTATGAGAGATGAAATGTTATTATTTGATTAAACCATTCGATTGACCTGTATGCATATTTTGTGTCTACATTTTGCCCCTCTTTCAAGCAATGTACTTGTTGCATTGGTTCAAAGAATAAACTTGCTTGATCGACTTTAAAAATTTATGATTTTTGATGCCCCAAAGGAAAGAAGCACATCAAGTACATTGCCCCCTCAAGAGACCTAAAAGATTCTATTTGAGGGTCGATCTCGGCCTATAAAGAGGTTCAAAATGGATGGTTATGGATGATAATGCAAAATGAGATGTGATTTTAAGATGCTTAGAATGAACAGATCTATATATTATTCTAAACAAATTAAATGATAATATGATGAGATGGATGATATGTGGATGATTTATGGGATGCTGAGCATTTAATGGATCTTATATTGATGATGATGTAAATGCAATGCATGTGGAAATGATCGATGTGTCCTATTATGTATGATATGAATGAGCATGTGGTATGTTGACGCATTTAGAATGCAAGATGGATGCATGATGGATGCATTGTGATGATGATGTTAGTAAGAAATGAGATGATGATAAGAGGATCCTACAAGTCCATGATCCGATTTCAGACTTATTAGAGATGATGATGATGATAGATGATGATAAATGATGATGATTTGCTTATCAAGGATTGGGATTTTAAAAGGGCTACTTACCTTATGTTTGATAACACACATTGATATGATACAACAAGGTATAAAGAACCAAGATGGCATTGTACCTAGTGCAATGGACCTTGACTCGACAAATAGATAGGAGTATTCTTGTTCACACTTGACATACAAAAACTTTGCTAGGATGTACCTAACAAAGCAAGTATTCATGGTTATTTTACAAGAACGCCCAACAAAGCCAACAAAAGGATAATGATTGTTGCCCCATTCTATCTCTAAACTCTTCATTTAGATATCATCGAAAGTGGTCCTTTTGAATGAGTGACAATAAGATAACCAAAGAAAAGATCAAGCATTTAAACAAGTCAATGTTCTTCATATCTCTAGCCAAAAGGATTTGTTTTGATAGAATAAGAATCTAAAGTGATATCCAAAATGATGGCCATTGTCAGAACGATATATCCTAGGACATGCATTATATAGGATGATGATGGGTTCATAAGTTGATTGATAGGCTATTGATATAAGGTTGATTGACATGTTTGAAAATGATCAATATTTGATTTTGTTTCTTGTGAAGATTGCTGCCGGATTTTGATTTTACGATTGATTTGCTTTTGCTGAGTGCTATGATTGTTTCTATTTATTTTACAAAGGATGAAGGTGACGCATTAGTTTATTATGGATGATTGATTATTAAGTGTGCAAGAAGAGATGAGATGTGATGGATTTTTTCAACATTTGGATGTTTTTGACATTTTGGAAATGTTTTGAGGCTATTTTGGTAAGCTTTGGATTTTTGAAATGTTTTGATTTCGATTTTCAAATGTTTTTGATTTTCTCATTTCCTTTTGAATGTTTTTGGTTTTTGATGTTTTTTGAATGTTTTTGGATTTTGATGTTTTTTTTTAATATTTTTGGATTTTGGTGTTTTTTTGAATGTTTTTGGATTTTGATGTCTCGAGGGCTGATTAGAGATGAGCCTTGCCTATGTTTAAGCTTAGAGATGACATAGTTCGGATGCTATGTTTTTGATATTTTTTTTATTTTTTGAGTGTTTTTGGATTTTTTGATGTTTTTGATGTTTTTGGATTTTATGATTTTATGATGTTTTTGGATATTCGCATGATTTTGATGATTTAGATATGGATATGTGTGACGATATCAGTTCTCTGTTTGGGATTTTGCTAAAAACCAAGCTAAGGTTGACTAATTGAATCGATGGATTGATGATGATGATAACATTTTTGAGGATACACAACAATGCAAGGATTTGATTGACTAGGATTGATGATGATAACATTGTTGAGGATGCACAACAATGCAAGGATAGTGTTAAGCAACACAAGGATTAGGATGGATATCCCAAGATGATGGATTGATTGGATTTGATTGATTAGGATTGATGAAGCTTAGTTTGGAACAAACATTGTTTGAATGATTTGATGTGACGTTTGAAGTGCAACTTAGATGTGACTAATAGTGATTGTTTGGATTGATGGTCGATGAAAGATGTAGCTTGATAAAGAACATGTTCTCGTCAAAATATGCCATGGGCTAGTGATTTGGAATTTGGATCACAAATACTTTTGACCAATTCAATTTCATGTTTGCCAATGTTCTGATCACCACATAAGTTGGAGGATATAGATCAAGATGTATTCCCAAAGCAAGATGTACATATTTGCCCCCAATGTCTAGCAATGTATGGAATGTTATGGATGGATGCTTGGATAGGTGTATGGATGGATGGATATGGATTATCTTGCGATGAGATAAGATGTTTGGATAATGAATGCTCATTTGGATAATGCTTCAAGGCTCAAATAATGTTGGATAGGATAGGACCAATGAAAATGACCGATGTCAAGATGTTTACCATAAGCAGGTGTAAAGTATGCCCCAAACTTTTCCAAGATCAAGATATATTGGACTATGGATGGAGATGGATAAAAATAAATTGGATCAATGGTTCATGGATAACTAGATTTATTATGGATATTATGGATGGAATGTTTGATTTATTACAGATGGGATGAAATGCTTTCATCTGAACTGGCACACATAGATGCTTGATTCCACACATGATGCCTGTTTTCCAGGTTTTCATCATGGTCTTTCCTAAAGCGCCACCATAGTGGTTTTCACTGGAGGATGATTTTTCTCTTTACTCTTTTCAATCCTTTTTCTATTTTTTTTGGATTTTCATATTTTTTGAGTTTTTTGATTTTTTCAATAGGTTTTAAGCTCATGCTAAATCACAAGGTGTTGCTGATGTTGATTCCCCTGTCATAATGTGCCATTGATATCCTGATTGAAGGAGTTACTTTTCTAAGATACGTGATATATTGATGCAACTTCTGGGATTCTTGATCTGCTTTATTGATACAGGGGTTAACTCTGTCTCTGTGTGTACATCGTGATAGAGTGCCTTTAGAATCCTTATGATGAAGTGTCGTTGCCAATACATGGTCAATTTGAGAATTGGATATCATATGTGGAGGTGTGGATGGAGTGTGTTTAGGGATAAGAGATTGATTGGTTGACAGCTTGGAATTTTTGACTCTCCAAACTTGGGAAGATGAGCAATGATGGGTGGATATGAAAAATGTGCATGGAATTAGGACCAACTGCTTGATACACTTTGTATGTCACTTGAAAAGCCTAATTTTTCTTTTGTGGACATCTTTGATGGATACTTTCCCCTTTTTTTTATTTTTCCCCATAGTTTCTTTGACTGATGGAGTTTGATAGGGATGATCTTTCTTTGTATGTTTTGGTATCCATGAGTATTTGATTTGTCCATTATGCTTCTCAACTTCTTTTTCTTTGATAATTTTCTTCATACTTTGATTCAAATATTTCCTTTGATGTTGGTCCCAATTCGGGGATGGGGTGATGGGTGGATGAGTATTCATGGCATGGCTGGTTGTAGTTTTGGCATTGATTTCCCCATAAGGACTCTTCATGCTCCCTATGTTGATGTTTGCTTGAGACAAAGTTGCCCCTAGTATATTGGTAGTAGTGCCTTCATGATTTGGTTCTGCTTGTTCCAAGAGCTCTTGTTTAGTAAGCATTCTCTGATAGATAGCCATTGTAGATGACGTTAGTTCGATTTGCTGCTCTGCTAACTCTGAATTATATAGTTCTGTCTGACTTGTTTCCTTGAGCGGATAATGTTGGATATTTGGATACATGATGTCCTCAGTCTAAATTTGGGATATATCTGATCCTAATGTTGATAACTTAGTTTGACTATAGGAGTTAATAATCTCCTCCTTTTGTGTTACAAAATTTTGCTCTAGATGAAGATCATATACATGTCCATCCATAGAAAGCATCTCATGGGTAGATGGAGGAGTATGTGCTACATGGATATGATCATCTTGCATAGATAAGAGAGTTTCCATTAGATTATTCTAGTATCTTGAAGATACAAATTCTTGATCTTGAATGATTTCGGGGTTGCTTTCGACATGCTTTGGATCAAGTTCTTGACATGGATCAGTTTCAAAGGATGGATTGCTTATAAAAGGTTCTTAGATGTCATCATTAGACATGGTAAGTGGTTCAATATCCTCAAGTTTCGATTTTAGGGTTCCTTTAGTATATGTAACCATGAGGTCAAAGGGTGTCAACATGTCTTGGAATGGACCATTGCTAGACCTTGGTGAAAGATGTTGATCATGCTTCTGGATAAATTCTTGAGATATGTCCTCTAACTCATAAGGTGATGTAGAGACATTTTCAACATGATCATAGGTGAACAGATTGTGCATTATTTCAATAGGGACTGGGGCCAATCAATAACCCTGAAATAGGATCACCAATACTAAAAGTGGCTCTTGATGTATGGTGAGTTGATCATCAGATGGGGTGAATACATCTTCAAGGTGCTCATCAATGGAATGATCTTCATTATTGTTTTCAACAATTATGGTGGAGAGATTGTGAATGTCTTCAACCATAGAGTCAAGGATGCTGACATTCTTAGATTGATCATTGTTGGTTGGTGACCTTTGATTATCCTCAAAAGTGACTCTTGACATATGTTGATTCTTGATCATTGATGAAGCAGACATACTTCAAGGTGCCTTTGATGATGATTGACCCTTGATCATTGTCCCCAATAGTTATCATTTCCTTTGTGTTTGTGCTTGTGTTTTTGGGTAGATTGAGAGGCTTTGGAAGCTTGAGAGGTCAAGGTACCCTTTTGAGCCCTCGTGGCTGCTTGCTGCTTGGCTAGATATTGTTGGATGGATTTTGGCAGGCCTGGTGAGCTTTTAGTGTGATGTTACAATATTGACTTATTGCACTTGGTTTTGGTGCTAGTGGTGGTGTATTTTGAATCGTGTTGGATGTAGTGACAAGTGGTTGAGATGCACTAGAAATTAGAGGTCAAAAATAGAGTTACAAGTCCAAGTTTTTAGATCTAGAACAATCCTACATGGACATAGGCACCCAAGATGAATTAGTCTTTCCAAATAACTTCAAAGGTATAGAACATACACAAAACTATGCCTTTTTGAGATCCATTGTTAGAATTTGTTGTTATTTTTTTTTGTTTTGTCGAAATCTTGCATTTACATATTAGGGCACATAGTTTAGGTTCATTAAAAAAATTCAATTTCAATCAATTTCCAAGGCTCAAAAGGACTAGGTCCAAACCTAATTGGATCACCTACAAGATTCAAATTCAATCTAATCCCCTTGCCAATTTTTATCCTAATGTTCTCTTGAAAA
>VDFB02200592.1:0-23908 GCA_007258455.2 Sequoia sempervirens
AATATATTTTATATCACTTAAATTATTCAAAAGGGTGATTTAATATTTTAAATGACTTAAAATATTAAAAGTGCGCTCAAGTATTAAGTCTTAACTATGGAGAAAGACTTAATTAAATATTAAAAGATTTAAATGATGCAAAAAGGGCGTACTTTCTTGAAATGCGTGCCATTTGGGTATAAAGCATTTTCCTGGCAATAGAAACTCATCTTTTGACCATTTCACTTTGCCTTGAGCATTTTTTCCTGTGCATTCTCCTGTGATCAGGGTTTGAACAAACTGCCATTGAAGAACGATACCTCTTCAGTGTGAGCACTCTTGAGATTGTGAAAGATCAATCGAATCAGTGCATGTTGAGAGCTTCAGCCAGAGGTTCTACAGATTCATACAGAGATTATTTACATTGAGATTTCTTGTTATGTGCAATAATTGAGGGTTACCTCCTGGTGGCGCATTCTTCTACAGTTTCAGAAGCTTCCATCAGAGATTCTACCTTTTCTTTCCTTGGCCGTACGGCCTACATTGGGATTTGTGCCTAGAGAGAGGCGTGTGAAGGAAATTGAAGAAACGCCTTCTTCTTTGCTGGTTTCTGTGCTTCATCTTTGGCGTCTTGCATTTTCAGAGCATTGTACCACGTTTCTGAGTGGGAGAAGACAGATCTGGAGGTTTGGCATCCATTTTGTCAGTTTCTCAGCATTCTTGGCTGGCAAGCTGGCTACTGTTTTAAATAAAATAACTGGAGACTTTCTGGTATGTCTGTTATTCATGATCTCATTGTTTCAGTATATTAACAACTTTTGCATTTCCATTCTGTGAGAAATTGCTTGATATTTCAGTTTACAAGCTTAAATATGTTGCGCCCCTTCTCTTCTGTCTATTAAGAATTCTCTAAAAAACTAAATAACACCTTAAAAAAAAAAAAAAATTGGGGTTTTGAAGTTGAGAGCCAAGGGGCTCATCACATTACTAAATTTGTGAATCTTGAATGAATCTACATGTAAATTGGCTAGGATGGTTTGTCCTCGAAACCAATTTTATTAGAGTAGGGTTTGATGAGCATAGTCATACTAAGTTGGGGAGGATGGGAGGCGGAGAGGAGAGGTGGAGGGTTGAATCAGTATAATACAAACTTTTACCAATTTAAACTTAATCAATCATAACAATAATAACCATGCAAGATCTTGACAATTAAGAACACAAGAACACCAAGATTTACGTGTAAACCCTTACGGGAGAAAACCACAACAAAATAATGCTTTTTATATAAATCTCTTCCACAATCTTTGTAGGTATCAACCTACAAGAGACATCAATCCCCTCAAATTCAATTTTTGAGTGCCAACCCACTAGAGACACCGATCACCACTTGTAGAATTTGTAGGCACCAACCTCTTCAATATGAGACACCAGTTTCTTCAATAAAATCTTGTCTTCTTGAGAATAAATCTTTTATATAAATAGCCTTTAATGATCTTCTTTTATAAGGAATATTGTGAAAACATTGTACTAAAGTTAGAGAAAAATCATCATAAAATCATTGTAAAAGAAGGCATATTGTAATGCTGATTACAGTAGTATTGTTCAGCTATTTACTTTTAGCATGTTACATTTTATATTTACTACTTCCACTGAATAAGTGGTTGAGTTATTTATATTTCAGTTTTGCTTCACTCCCGCTGAATAAGTGGTTGCGTGTTTTAATTTAAATATTGTAATAACGCTCCCGCTGAATAAGTGGTCGGGCTTTCATGGTTGGTTATCCGCCTACTTTACTTTCCAACATTTACTCTCAAAATGGTCGGCTAGCTGTCTACAAGATTGTTAATTTCATTTCCAGTTTATAGCTAACAATCCTATGTATGCTCTCACCTGCAGCTCACACATAAGGATCTTGGTGATTGAAAGTGGGATTCCCTTTTAGCTAGTTTTGATTATTGAGCTAATGGGTGCAATTTGTATGTTAAAATTCAAAAAGACTAAGAGGAGAGGATATCTCATTGGTACTCGAGAGCCCAAGTTCACACGCCATCTGTGAAATCAGAGTTTCAATTGTCCGGATAGTGATAAAGAAGTCAAATACTACACTAGAGATCAAGCAAGAGTTCAGTATCAGAATCCACCAGTTCCAAATGTAGACTTTCTTAGAGGCTTTGAGAGACAGTAGTAAAGCAATTGAGACCATGGCAAAAAGAGATAAGGGTACATTGGAGGAAAGGGATGCTAGAGCTGAAAGAAAGTTTGACACCATGTTGGATATGATGTCTAATTACTTGCAACTAGGAATGGATCAGCAAGTGACTCAAAATAATTCCCAACCTCAACAAAATTATGTTGGAGAGAACAACTCTTCGGAAGCAAATGGAAGAGAGAGGACTATTGGACAACATGTTGCAACTACTAGAGGATCAACCTCTAGACCCCTCATTCCTAACTTCATTCCAAGGGAAAAGGCGTCTTGAAATTTGAGATGTCTTTAAGCGAGGAACAAAGTGAGAGAATACAGCTACATGGAGTATGCCTCACTAAAATGATGAGACATTAGGTGATACCATATCATTGGATCAATATATGAATCAAAAAGAGAGAGGCGGGGGGAAAGAAATGACTATAAAATTGCTCCTATGGCTCTAGGGCCGGGGATTATCATCAAGCCCTTGGTAAAGTTACCTTAGCTCATTTTGATGGGAGTGATAGGGTGTTGAGAATTAAATTGGGTGCAAAGCTTGATAACTACCTCTTGCCTTAGAGTGATGCTTGAAGATGTTGTAAATTAAGCCACCTTACATTTTGGATGGGCTTCTCATGAATGGTGGTATCATGGTTTTGGTCACTCTTGGCATAGCACGACATTCATACATGTGAGTTCACAAACAAGATGATAGAAAGGTTGACACCAGATCTTGAAGTTGGAATTTATTGAGAGTTGGTGCAGCTGAAGCAACATGGTTTGCTTGACTCATATGTTGCTGATTTTCAAAGGTTGTCAGTGATGGTGCCCAACATCACTGAAAGGAGGCTTGTAGTGTTTACTGAAGGATTGTCGAAACCATTGAAGGGTTGGGTCAAAGCCCTTGATCCACCAACTCTTGATGAAGCAATCAAGAAATCAAGGAGCATGGAGTTGGCTGCCCCAAGGCCAAAATATCCGTCCAAATCCTTTAATCACAAGAAGGATAAGAAGCATCATTTGAATCAGCCTAAGAAGTTTCCTCAGAAGATTTCTGATGAGCTCGGTGAGAAGTTGAGAAAAGATGTAGTTTGTTACACATGTCGTGAACCTTGGGTTAAAGGCCACAAATGCTATGGAAAGGGTCATTCAAATCATATGGAGGCCTATTTCGATTCTGGATCAGCATCTGACATGTCTGATCAACAATATGAATCAACAAGTAGTGATGACGAAGAAGCTCCAAAAGAGGAACCAAAAGACAATGGAGGAGGGAGTGCTCTGGCACGACTCTCGAGATTTCAAAAGAATGAGTCTTTTTGAGTTCGTGGAGTGATTGGATCGCAGGGAATTGTTGCTCTATTCGACACTAGAGCAACCCGTAACTTCATTGATGAAGGATTGGTGGTAAAGAGAGGCCTTAAGATGAAGGAGTTTGAAGGCTTCAAAGTGATGGTGGCCAATGGATTCACATTGTCTTGCAATAGAAGAATTCCCAACTTCTCCATGCAGTTGGGAAATTATGAAGTGAAGGATGATTTTTATGTTGTAGGCATTGGTGATACCAATGTGGTGCTTGGGATACAATGGCTGCGATCTCTTGGAGAGATCACCTTGAATTTGCAAACAATGGAGTTGAAGTTTCAGTCTGATGGAAAGAAGGTAGTGTTAAGAGGGATGTCAAATGGAGGCCCTCGTATTGTATCATTCAAGAGAATGGAAAGGCTAATTTGCCATGATCAAGTAGAATGGGCAACAAAGTGTTTGATATTACCAGCTGATCCAGTGGAAGATAAGAGGCACTATCATCCTAATATTCAAGCCTTGATTACTAAGAAGAATAAAAGTCCTTGGTAGTATACCCCTCCTGCGAGACCTCCTGAAAGAGGTTGTGAGCATGTGATAGAACTTGAAGAAGGTGCAAAGTCGTTTATCACAACTCCATACCGCTACCCAAAGAAGCGAAAGGATGAAATTGAGAAGGCTATCAAAGAGCTCTTGGATATGGGTCACATTCGCCCAAGCAAGAGTCCCTTCGCTTCAGCAGTGGTGCTCGTCAAAAAGAAAGATGGCACAATGCACATGTGTGTTGATTACCATGCGTTGAATCAGAAACAATCAAGAACCGGTATCCAATCTCCAAATAGATGAGCTCATTGATGAGCTACATGGAGCCATGTATTTCTCTAAGATTGATCTTAGATCAGGCTACCACCAGATAAGAATGAGGGAGTCTGACATAGAGAAAACTGCCTTTTGATGCCATTTTGGGCATTATGAATTCCTAGTCATGCCATTTGGATTGACGAATGCGCCTGCAACTTTCCAGTCTTGCATGAACAAGATCTTAAGGCAGCAGTTGAGAAAGTTCGTGCTCATCTTCTTCGATGATAGTCTCATATTCATCAAGTCATGGTAAGAGCACCTCAAGCACTTGGAGGAAGTGCTTAACATTTTGGAAGCAGAATGGTTATTTGCAAAGGAGTCAAAATGTGAATTTGGGATGATAGAGCTTCTCTACCTTGGCCACATTATCAGCTCTAAGGGTGTTAGAGTTGATCCTGAAAATATCAAAGCAATCCTAGATTGGCCACCTCCAAAGAGTGTCACATTTGAAGGGGTTTCTGGGGTTGTGTGGCTTCTACAAAAGGTTTGTGAAGGGGTATTCTCAGATGGCAGCCCCCCTCACTAATCTCACCAAGAAGGGAGCTTTCTTATGGTCAGATAAGGCATAAGTGGTGTTTGACAAGTTCAAGAAAATCATGAGCTCTTGTCCAGTTTTGGCTCTACCCGACTTCACCAAGCCGTTTGAATTGCAATGTGATGCTTCAGGTGAAGGAGTTGGGGCTGTTCTTATGCAAGACAAACACCCTATTGTCTTCGAGAGCATAAAACTAAGAGCTGAAAGATCATATTCAATTTATGATAAGGAGATGCTTGCAATTATGCACGCATTAGCCAAGTTCAGATAGTACTTGGTTGGGAGCAAGTTTGTGGTGAAGACTGATCATAACAGTCTCAAACACTTCATGCATCAAAAAGACATGAATGAAAGACAACAAAAGTAGGTGAGTAAGTATCAAGCTTACGACTTTGACATTGAGTATGTCAAAGGAAAAAATAACATAGTAACTGATGCTCTTTCAAGAAGGCCTCATTTGAACTCTTTGGTTGAACTTACTGTTGATTGGAAGGAGCAGATTGTTGCTGATTATGCCAAAAATCAGTTTGCAACCAGCATTGTTGAAGGTCATTTGCAAGATGAAAGGTATCAGCTGGTTGATGGATTGATTCAATATAAGGGTAGAATCTTCTTGGTACTTGAATCTAAGCTCAAGAAGAAGATTTTGCATTCTTTTCATGACATACCCCTTGCTGGTCATCAAGGGTATTTCAAGACTCACAAGCGGACCCGTGAAAGATTTTCATAGAAAGGGCTGAAAGATGAAGTCTCATGCTACATAAGGGAGTGTCAAACTTGCCAGATGAACAAGAATGAACATACTTTTCTAGCTGGTTTGTTGCAGCCCCTACCCATTCCCAATCAGAAATGGGAAAGTAGTGCGATGGATTTCATCACGGGGTTGCCAAAGTTGCAAGGGAGAGATTGCATCTATGTTTGATGGATAGATTGACCAAGTTTTTTCATTTCTTTGCTATCACAAGTTCATTTATAGCAGCTCAAGTAGCTAAGTTGTTCTTCAGAGAAGTGTTATGTCTACATTGATTACCACGAAACATTATAAATGATAGGGACAACAAGTTCCTAAGTGCTTTTTGGCAAGAAAATTTCAGATTGGGTGGTACGGTGCTCACTCCAAGCACTAGTTATCACCCACAAACGGATGGCCAATTAGAGATAGTGAATGAATGGTTGGAAGGCTACCTTAGAAACTGTGTCTCGGGGAAGCAAAAAGCATGGGTAAAATGGCTACATTTGGGAAAATATTGCTATAACTCTTCCTATCATATGTTAATTAAGATGTCTCCATTTATGGCTCTCTATGGTTACGAAGCTCTTGGCTTCGTAGACTTGGTGTTTGGTGTTAGTAGAGCTCATGAAGCGAAGGATATGTTGTAGCAGAGTCAAGACATCTTGAGATCATTGGAGGATAATCTACATCATGCCCAAAACCAACAAAAAGCTATACGCTGATCAGCAGCGTGTTGAGCGCACATGCGAGGTTGGGGACATGGTCTATTTGAGGCTTCAACCCTACAAACAGTCTACTCTCAAGAATAGTGGAGGAGAAAAGCTTAAGCCACATTTCTATGGCCCTTTCAGAGTGATCAGGTAGATTGTGGTAGTGGCTTACGAGTTAGAGCTTCCAACTAGTAGCAACGTGCACAATGTCTTTCATATGTCACGCCTAGAGAAGGCACTTGGGCACAATGTTGTTGCTACTTCAGAGTTACCTCCATAGGATGAAGAAGGACAGTTGTTGCTGATTCCTGAGGAGATCATTAATGTTAGAGAGAACTCTTAGAGTAGAAGAACAATCAAAGAGTACTTAGTGAAATGGAGGAACTTGCCAATTGAGGATGCTACATGGGAAGGTGAGCACATTCTGTAGCATCTAGACTTGCGGTTGCTTGAAGACAAGCAATCTCGAGTAGGGCAGACTGTAACGTCCCCTTCTCAAAACTAAGTAGTGCGGTTGCCCGTTAGCCTATTCTGGATGCTCGTAGGCTCATCAGAGGTAAAATTAGGGTTTCTAGTTGTTTGGAGGTTTTTGGTGTTTCAGGGGTTTGCATGTTGGAGTTTTGCAATTTGGATTCTAGATTCTTTCTTGGTTTTTAGAAAGCTTTGCAGTGGTATGACATGCATATGCATCAAGCAACTTTCCCGAACTTACTATTTTTAGTAAGTTTCGACGGCTGCTTAGATTGTGGTTAAAATGAGTTTGGAACAATTTACTATTTTTAGCAGTATGCTATTTTTAGAAAGTTCTATTTTTGGCAGTGCTCCGGTTGGTAGCAGTTCAACAGTTCAGAGTGTTTTCTATTTCGGGCAAAGTAGTTTGGGTATATTTGGCTTTCAGCATTTTGAGGCTCGTTTTGGTAAAAATGATTTATTTAAGTCATTTTGATATTTTAATGTCTTTTTGGGCCCCATGGCCTAGATGAATGACTTAATGATGTTTTAAAAGATGGGCTTTGAGGGTGGACGCCTCATGAGAGGTAATTAAGTATTTTATTAAGTTAATTATGTCATCTTGTGCCTTGGACACCTAGAAGAGGGTGAATAAAGTTTATTTAAAAATCAAATACTTCAAAATATGCCTTGGGTGTCCCTTTTGGAGGGAAAAGAAGAATTTGAAAGGTCACCTCAAAGTTCTATTTAAGAAAGGCTTTTCTCCAGTATTTGGTATACATTGCTATTGATGACGAAGTGTTGTTGAAATGATTTCAGGCCCTTGGCTTCAAGGAACGCATACCTCCTAGCAAATTATCAGTTTCGTGTTTGAAAGACAACACCTAGCTGATTGAGATTGCTTCTCATCCAGAGATTGCAGATTGAGCTTCATTGTTGAAGGTTTTGATGTTATTTCAGTTTTGTAGTTGCTGGTTCATGTATGGCTGTAACTTATTTTCATTCATAACTTCTTAGTGAATTTTTTGTTGGTTCTTGGTATCGAAGTTATCATCTTTCCTACCTTGGGTGTCCCCTTTCACCAAGTTTCAGATTTTAATATGATGTCTCCATTTTTCTAGAGTTGGTTGCCGTTGTTAGGAGGGTTTTATCATTTTCAGATTTGCATTGGGCTGCGTGTATAAAAGTTGAAGGTTGTTTGTACCTGTTTGTTGTCTTGTACTTGGTCGCCCTTCACCTAGGCTTCATTTGCATTTGGTTTGGAGTCATTTGGATGAGTATTGATGGAGTTATGAGTATTTTGGTGTTACCCTAGTTTGCTGGTCTGTGTTTCAATTTGCTGCATTTTCATATCAGATTTGGTTATTTTAGTTTATGCTATATTCCTTTGATTTTCTCATTCATATTTGTAATAAGGAATATTGTTTAAACATTGTACTTAAGTTAGAGAAAAATCATCATAAAATCATTGTAAAAGAAGGCATATTGTAATGCTGATTACAGTAGTACTGTTCAACTATTTACTTTAGCATGTTATATTTTGTATTTACCACTCCCGCTTAATAAGTGGTCGAGTTATTTATATTTCGGTTTTGCTTCACTCCCGCTGAATAAGTGGTTAAGTGTTTTAATTTAAATATTGTAATAACGTTCCTGCTGAATAAGTGGTTGAGCTTTCATGGTCGGTTACCCACCTACTTTACATTCCAGTGTTTACTTTCAGAATGGTTGGCTAGTCATCTACAACATTGTTCATTTCATTTCCAGTTTATAGCTAATGATCCCCGTGCACCGTATGCTCTCACTTCGCTCACATTGGGATCTTGGTGATTAGAAAGTGAAGGGTTCCCTTTTAGCTAGTTTGATTATTGGGCTAACCTTAATAGGTGCAATTTGTATGTGAAAATTCAAAAAAAACTAAGTGTGGATTAATATTTTCTCTTCAGCAATTAATTTGAGAGTTTCCCAAATTTGTTTCTCGAGATGGATACTTAGGAAAGTTGTTTTCCGCAGTGAAACCATCTGCCCTAGATGGTCTTGGAAGAATCAATCAGATTCTTTAGTTGGATTATTTAGTTAAGTGGTATTGCATAATAGTAGATTGAAGATATGACATATTATTTCTTGGTCGATTTATATTGAATACTGATATTTATTCAAAAGTCATTGTGGGGCATCGATTATATCATATTTTTTTCGGTTCAGGTTATTCATGCCAATGCTGGTGGTCATATTATTATCTTGAATCCCTATTGCGATTAATATTCAGAATAAAGGATTTGTATCTAAATATTCTTTTTCCCAATTTCATGGCTCACACATGATGTGGCATATGCCTGTTATCAGGTGTGTAATCTGATTAATATATGCTAATCGATGAAGTTGGAAAACTCGACGATTATTATTATTACTGGTTGCTGTCTTTTCATGGTTCAAATAAGGAGTTTGAGGTATTTTGTTTTGGTCACCGCCTTTGCATATACAGAGGCCGCCAATTATTATTGGAATGTGAGCACCACATTTCTAATATTTATTTGCTTTTTATGAAGCGCAACACCCTATTGCACTTCATGGTATTCCTAGTATATACGAAAAACATATATATATTTCTCCTTTATTGTTGGCAGATTTATCCATTTTAAAGGAGTGATACTTTCCTTTCCGCTGCTGATTCATATGTATGTTGGGAGTCGATATCATAGTTGAGCGCTGCTCATTTTAATTGTTAATGTATTGTTATATCATCGTGGAGTATCACAGAAGGCACTACATTAATCGTTGAGGATATTCAAAGGCATTTGATAAAGCCGCCGTCAATATTACCAACCATAGGTTAAATCGCATATGGAGATTGGCATATGTACGGGGACATGATATAATCATCGGGTCTCACTAAACTTCATTGGAATTTTCTGGTTGTTCCTCCCTGATAGTCTTGCGATATACTTGTGCCAACTTCTACAGGAAGCATTTGTCTTATTTGAGGATTCATTTGTTGGACTCTATTCAGTCAACGAAAGTCTATTGGGCCCTTCACAATCTTCCCATGTTGGACGTGCATGATTGACTACATGACTAAAGGCGTTTACTCATTCACTATTGAAGATAATACATTCGTTGGAGTAAAGGTTGGATTCCAACTGTTATTGAATAGTTATACCGATGAATATATACAGTCTGTAGTTTGAATTTTTGAGCAAATTTGTATCAAACTTGAGTTTAAATATTGAGAAATATTTATCTGTTGTGAGATCCTAGAACTTTTGTTATGCAATGATGGTGTCATTAGAAGACTAGTTTCCATAAAGAGTTTAATACATGCGAATACAATTTGGAAATAACCCATAACAGCCAGCAAGTGAACTGTTTGACAAAACGCTTGCATCTGTCAAACTGTAAAAATCACAAAAAATCAATCAATTTGGGCAAGGATCATTGCATCGAGAGCATTAGAGCAAAGTTTGTTGACCATGTTCATAAGTTCTAGGAGCAATTGGCTCAAGTGACAACAACAAAGTGTACTCGAGTCACAATTGTCGAGTAGGTAGTGGCAGAGAGATAGACTATTGGTCGAGTGGGATGCTCAGTTGGAAGAGAGACGAATTAGTGCCGAGAGGGATGCCCAGATGATTGAGTGGGAAGACCCTTAATGACTTGCACGTGATTTTGTTCATTTATTTTCAGTTATTGGTTGTTTTGTTTGTCCAACTTGTTTCATTCCATTGCACAGATTCAAAGTAGTATGTGAGGAAATGTACAAGCAGGTTCAAGATCCATGTAATACAACTTCAGTCCATCATATTTGGTTGTCATACAACGAAATATATGAAAATAGGCAGCATACAGTCTCTTGCATTTAAACTGAACAGTAGTAAGGACAGGCATACATCCACTATCGCTCAAACTGTTACAGCACTATGTGTTCCCCTCATAGAAGAATCTGAACTTGTTTATTGTGTTTCTGATTTACTTCTAAACTGTGTTTTGAGACTTGGCAGACTCAGAAATTAATTATCAGCAATTGTATAAAATCAGAAAAATGTTTTAGACACATTTACAAATCTGCTACAGCACTATATGATGTTAATGGTGGCCCCAAAGTAACTCTGTTCATATGAGTATTTTCAGATCCAAATGATAGTTCAACAATTCTATTTTCAGACTGTGTTAAACTTATAGTAATGAATATTTCCTACAACCTCTTTCAATCAATGTCACTCAATACATATATTAACAGAGATGAGATTGGATAGCAAAATGTAAGCTACAGCAGCAAATTCGTTCCTCATTACCCAACTAATTACACAGTATTCAAACTCAAGCTGGAAATGGAAATATATTACTCAGACCTAGAGTTCAGTCGACCCAGGCTTGGAGCAGAGGTGCCTTCAATGATTCTTCAAACCAACGCATAGCAGCCAACCCTTCTATCTTCATTCGATACCCATGAAGAGTGATTCATTTAACATCTATTCCAGACTTTCAAGATGCAACCACAACCCAAAATAAAGCTGTTACAGAGGTCGCACGTTCTCTAAAATTCGCGTGTTTCTGTTCTTTACCGTCCTCTTCTCCAAAATGGCTCATGAAAGGAAGTTTGTGGCTGAGATAGGTGCGCTAGGGGTTCCTTATATCAAAACGCCCTCAAGAAATTCGATTATTTTTCCCAAACTCGAATCCAATGCAACACAAAACTGCTCTGTAGAAACCCTAGTTCCCCTGCTACCAATTCTGATTGAGTTTTGAGTTTTTCTGAAGGGTTTTGGTTTTTTTGCAAATTTTGAGTTTTTGATGCAATAAATGAAATATGGCGATTTTGCAAATAATTGAGAATAAATTCAAATAAAATATATATCTCTGGAAAATAATAATAACTATCTCAAATACTGAAGCCAGACGATATATTCCACTTCTGCAATGATTACAATGATGTTCCAGACACATGCAAAGCAAAAGGTAATAAAATATTGAAACCTGGTTTTTTGATACAGCAATAAATGAAGTCTTGATGCTGGTACGGCTGTGATGATAAATCAATTTCCCTTGCCTCAGAAGGAAGAAACCACAGCTAGGAGAATATGCGCCCTTAACAATGAAACCCGACTGCAAATGATGAATACCGTTTTTGCTCTGAAGACCAAAGTATAGCTCTCCTTGGAAGGTACGGCCAGGTACAGAAATGTACGGCCTTTCACAGCAGCAAACAAAGAATAAAAAGTACGGCCCAATGCCTGTGCCTCCAGATCTTAAGAGTGATGCGCCTTATCTGGAAGTTGCTTTCCTGAATAAAAACCAAGTGATTTTCTCTGCTGAGGAAGTACGGCTGTAGTGAAGGTACAGTCTGCTGCAAATGGTACGGCTGACAGCAGCAATAAATGTGAGTGGTACGGCCTCCTCAAGACTCTCCAGAATATTAATAAAAATAGGCGCCTTGGTTTGCAATAGCTTTCCAGATGACAGAATGTCTGAAAACCCTGAAGATTAATAACCTCTGAAGCTCTATAATTTCTTCTGGATGAAGAAATCTCACAACTGGTAGTAAATCAGGTGATATCTCACACCCTCTGAACTGATTCAATGGAGATGGCTCGTTCTCCAAGAATTTTGAACACAAACCCTAAGGTCTCCGTTCTCTGGCCAAGACTGGTCAATTTTCAATTCATAAAATGTCATAATCCTTCAAATCCCAATGCAAAACCCCTTTATCACTGAAAAGTGCGATTTCCTTAAAGATAGGGATTTAATAAAATATTCAACTTTTAATCTTTTAATTTCTCAATAGTCACAGCCAAATATTTTAATATAAATTATAATCAATAACTGGCCCCTTTCTGATGATGGGCGCACCCCTCAAGAAGAATCACTTAAGTTATAATTTAAAATTATAACTTTATATTATAATCATTAAATATTTAATATTTAATTAATACAATTAAATATTAATATTTCTCTCGTTACTCATCCGATGATGTCCCGTCTGAAGGCGAACGGAAGTGATTGAATGCAGCCAATCCTATACGCTAAAAATAGCGGGGGTCCCCACTGCCAGGAACTGCGAAAAATAGCAACTGCAAGAAACGTCGAATGTGCCCAACGAAAAGCCAATTGATCAATATTGCCAATGACGAGCCAAACTCGGAGCGACCCTCTAACCACTCTATCACCCTACGGGGTCTCACATGGGCCAAACTTACGAACTTCGATGCTGTCCAAAAATGGGGACATGACATGCTCTTAAAGAATGACGCGAAAATCAGGATGCTGAATTTGTTCCTCCTCTCCAAATCTGCAACGTGCCAGGCTAGGAGTGATATTACACACTCGAAACAATGGCTAGGGTTCACAAAACTCACAACCAGGAGGCTCGAGCTTCTCCATGAAGAAAATCACGTATATTTCTCAAAAGGTATTAAATGAACCTTATTTCCTTCCTTTTGTATTTTTCTCACTCAAAAGGAAAAGTGACTTTTTATAAAGTTTCTTTTTATGAAATATTTCATTAGTCACTTTAAATAAAGTTCATAAAGTCACTTACAAAATAGATTTAATTAATTACTTATATCACCTTTAAGTATTTGAGTGAAACTTAGGCAATAAATTAAGTAATTAACTAAATGATTTCCTCCACTTCGTCATTAGCCTTGGGAATTAGAAGGCTAAGTGTTAGCTTGAAGCGCTATCGAAAGGGGACATTACATTGAGAGAGATAGAGAGTTACAGGGAAGGAGCTAGAAGTTGTAGAAGATGAAGCCAACACTAACAGAGGCGGTACACGTAGTCAAAATTTCAAGAGAACGAGAGTTGGTGGCGAACTAGAGGCTCCAACGTCTTCGCCAAAAACATTCAACAACAACCACACCCACGTCCTTTGTGCATCTTTAGGCATTCTATCAATTTCCTTCTCAGTGATTACTTTTCTATTGTATAGTCCCCCATATTATTGTTCTGTTGTTTAGAAGATGATTTTCTTTTTCTTTTTTTGTGGGGGTTGATGTAGTGATTGAAAGTTAATTGCAAATGTTTTAGTTGGCCAATTGGTAAGGAATTAAATAAATAATTATCTTTTGGTTTGACGTGTAAAGTCCTCAACGGTTGTTCTAGTCAGTAGGTAGTTACTGAGAGTTGGTATTCTTAACCAACATTGACAGACTATTTATATGTCTTTATTGTTCATATTCGGGGACTATTGTTATGCTTTGGATGTACTCATTGCAAATCTGTGAATGAATGAGAATCAAGTTTTATCTTTCATAAACTGTGCAAGTACTTTATATCATGTTTTATGTTTAGTTACTTTCGTTTACTTGGTAACTTGTGAAGTAGAATAAGCGAGTAATCAATAACTACCCACTTTGAATTGAATACTTGAAATCTTGAACGAAATGATTTCGCACATGAAAAGTAGAATAAATACCAATTTGATTAATAATTTAAGCAAGATAAGCAAGCATCAACTATCATTTATAAATACTATGTTGAATGCATTTATTTATAAGGGTTCAAAATCCAAATTATAGGATTTAGAATAAAAGTAAAGTTGTCCTAAGCTTCTGAATTTTATAGAAATTGAAAAGCTTAAAATAAAGTACTTTGAAGCAATAAAACTATTGTAAACATGGCTTAAATGAAACCTCACTAAAGACAACCTAACAAGAGGCTTGCTGACATCTTTTCCAAAAATAAGACCTTGCTCCAAAAATAGAATTGATTAAAATTAGCTAATCAGATAACTGTTCACAATATTTCAATCATGGGAGAGTTTTGAAGAACCTTGATAACTTGGCAATCAAGTGATTGACAACTTTACTTAGAAATCTTGGATCTATTATTACACTCTTCGTGAAACCAATCCACAAATTGATATTATGGAACATCTTGAATGACAAATCAAACCCTTAAACTCAAGGAAATGATGAATCCTTGACTGCACCCATTATGCCAACAACCCCACTTAGCCTTTGTGCAAAGGAAAGTCATATCTACAGTTTTGATAAAGCTGCCATCTAGATAAAAAATATACCAAAATGCAATGCTAAAAACCCTAAATGACAATCATTTGCAATATTTGTTAATAAAGGACCAAGCTGTAACCATCTAATGCAATCTTTGAAATTCCATCTCAAAACATGGGAGACACTTGCTGTAACAAGTTTGCAAAGAAGACCTCAAAAACCTAGGCAGAAGGAAATGACAGCTGGCTAAATCCTTGTCATTAGTTTGCAAAATCAGCAAAATCCCAAGTGAAAGGCTTCCTCAAGTTCCTTTACTAAAGCTGAAAGAACACCAGTGAAAACCTTGAGGTTTTGAAAAGATGATAAAAAATTGATGGAAAAATCTCTAGAAGCCGAGATGAAACATTGAAAAAGGCCAGAAAGCAATGAACCTGCTGAAACCTTTACAAAATGATGTGGTGACTATGTCCTGAATGAAAATGTCTAAAACAAAAAACCCTAGCACTGAAAAACTTACCAATGCTACCTCTTCACTTTATTTTATTTGATTGTTTTGTGTTTTTGTATGGCAAGCAATAGGCTAGGCACACTTTGATAAGGACAATGCCACTTTAAAAAAGGGTTGCACTTGGTGAGGTGGATGCTTGGGATGCCATTTCCACTTGAAAACTGGCTTATTCTTTGTGAGACGTGGTCATTTGGGAATCTGACCACTTAAAACTTGTCAATAATTGGTGAAGTGTGGGCCGCAATTGATTCTACCTCTTAAACTTTACTTGTAACATGGGAGGAATGCTTTTCTTGGGTCTTAACCACTTCAAAACTTGGTTTAAGCTGTTGGGTGCACTCTTGGAGGGATTTTGTGACTTAAACTTGATTTTATGCTTCAAAGAATGTTCTTCCCTTATCATTGTGGCATAAGATTGGTTTTATGTTTGCAAGCTCATGCTTCAACCTTATTTGCCACTTAAAACATAATACAAAACAAGCAAGCATGTTCTTTGAAAGACATTATTGTCACTTTTATATGTAGAGTATTTTTTATTTCTCTATCCCTCTTAGGCATGCTATAGATTGGATTTTTCCACTCAAGTGTGCTTCTACATGCCCTTTGGCATGACAAATACTCCTCAAGCATTTTCTCCACAATTAGTTGCTATGAATTCAAACCCCTAGTCATTTCAGAATCACCTAGATAGATTTAAGACTCAGATCAACCACACCTTGGATTATGACGACCTTTTACTTGTCTTCATACATGACTTTGGACAACCTATCAGGACAACCTTATGAATGAAAATCTTATTCTAGACAAGGACAAGTATCAAAGATATAATCATGAGAATCGACTTATATATGCAACAAATTAACATATGAACTCAACAAAATATATGGGAATGATTTGAACATTAAAGTTTTATAGCAGTGTAATAGTCCTGCGCCTCGATGGGCTGAGAGTCAATATCTTTAGGGAGCCACTGCTAGTTAGTAATAACAATTAAATCTAGCTGTCTTTGAAGTTATAAAACATCACGGACACAGGGTAATGACTTTTTTGTAACCTGTCATACATAGCAAAGTGCTATCATACCACTCTAAAGCTGTAACATTCAAATATGTGTTCGTTTTTCACTTTCATTTATAAAATCATGTAAAATAATATTGTATTTTTCTTTGTAGCATAAGGGAACCGGATAGAGCAACTATTCACGAAGCAATGGAGCAACAAACTATAAGTGTGGCTAAGGTATTAGAGTCTCTTTCAATATTCATTTACATGGCATTTATGCACCCAAAATTAGTTTTATTTTATATCTATTTGGTTTTCTGACATAGCTGCTATTATCTTTGCTTGACAAAACTATGTAAGATTGCTTTGATTTCTTTCTCTTCTTCACAATCATTATATATCAAGTGTAAGATTCTAGACCACTTTGATACCAAAATTTTAAGCAATTTCAATCTGTTGACTTGGCTGTCATTTCATCAAACAGTTTGGCTATATCTTTGATTCTGAATTTAGTACTTGACAATACTTGTAAACTTGTTCAATTTTTCAATCGTTACTCTCAAGAATCATTTAATTTCAATGCATTATAGATATAGCAGTTGGGCAAGAGATATATTCATTCATTCTAACAATAACTTTATATCTGGATTCTGCTATAAATGATTGAAATTAAATATTATTTTCAGAATACAGGTACATATTTTATGTTGACCTCTAGGTCGCCCTCCAATTTAATTGATGCTAGTATGCCTAACCAAATATAGTGATTGGTCTTTGGATATAATCTGGGCTGCCAAAAGAAGCTGTCCACAGAATGATGTCCACACTATTGCTGATAATTAATTTTCAATAGCCATGACCAATTGCATTGTAAACATATCTGGTAGCTCTTTGATCCCCTTACTTCGTATCAGTGGCTATGGGATAGTGAGGCACAACAATTATCAATTCTCCCGATTGTTATTGTTTACATGGCAATAGCATCTCTATGAGGCGGCACTGTCTTATAGATGGCTGCATTATTTAAAGCATACCCAGTACTATTAAGCTTGCATCAACCTTAATATATGGCACATTTTTTGAATTGTGATTCCTTGTAGGGAAGGCAGTATGTACGGCAGTCTTAGATTGTTATTGTCTTTGGCTATATGTAATAAATGGAGACTTGACTTTAGGAAATGAAACAAAACTTGTCCTTAATAATATATATCTATTTAGATCATTCCTTCACGATTGTACGACTACACAAGTACAAAAATAACAATATTTTAATAACTTCATTAATTTCCAATTTCATTTATTCATTCTCACTGCAAACTTGAAAACTTCACAAATTCTCAAACTGAAACCTCACCAAATGTTTGAAATTTGTCTTTGATAAAAAACTTCACAAATTTCACACAATTAAGCCCAATTGTGAACTCTGAAACAAATCCACCTAATAGATGAATTGTGTTTTCATGCAACCCACCAGATCAAGGGTTTTCGTCGTCGAGTCTCCTGAAAGCTACACTCTCCAAAATGCTCCTGATAATAATTTTTCACAAGATTAATTCATTTCTTTTTCCACCATTTAAATATTTCATCACCTTTATAGCTTATTAAATAATTTGCCTTTGTATAGCGACTTTTATTTAATATTCTAGCATTGCATCAAGTCACTTAAATAATTAATTAATTAATTAAATATAAATGTCCAAAATATTATTTGAGGATAATTTAATATTTAATGAATTAAATTAAACTCCGTGGTGATTACTTGGAAATCAGTGACCTTATAGTTGTCCCTTCTTGACAATGCTTGCCCTCAAGCAATAGCAAACCTAGATGTTGCAATATTTGTTCTCTTTCCCACGTAGCGTCCTCAATAGGCAAATCTCTGCACCTAATCAAATATTCCTTAATAACCCTACTTCTCAATCTATGCTCCCTCACATCCAAGATAATATTAGTCACCAAAACCAATTTTCCTTCCTCTTCTAATGGTGAAAGCTCTAGAGATGGAGTAGTGTGTTGCCTAATTGCCTTTTCGAGGCAAGATACATGAAACATGTTCTGAATTTTATTAGCTATAGGAAACTCTAGCTCATATGCTACCTCTCCAACTCTCCTCACAATCCTATAGGGCCCATTGAATTGAGGCTTCAACTCTTCTACACCATTCCTTTTCAATGTGGATTGTTTGTATGGCACAAGAAAAATAAATCACTAACCTCAAAATTTCTGTCAATCTTGTGCTTCTTTGCATAATTCTTATGCTGATTTTGGGCATGATGCAAATTTTCCTTGAGTGACTTGAGGATATCTTGACTATCCTGCATTAACTCTCTTGCCTTGGGAGCTCTGCTCTTATCAAATGCTAAGTCTACAAAAGACATAGCATCATATCTGTAGAAGGCCTTGAATGGCGACATACACATCGAAATGTGACAGGTAGTATTATAGCAATGCTCCCTTAAGTATAGACATCTGATGCAAGCCTTTTGCTGCCTTGCTACGTAATTACGAAGATATTCTTGCGCCCACTTATTTACAATTTCTTTTTGACCATTTGTCTATGGATAGTGATTGGTACTTGGGGACAACTCTGTACCAACCAATTTGAACAAGTCTTTCCAAAACACATTGAGCAATCTATTATCCCTATTCTTGACAATTTTCTTTGAAAGCCCATGAAGTTTGAACACCTCTCTAAAAAACAAATCTGCTACTTGAGGTGCCTTGTAAGCAAAAGAAATAGCAAAGAAATGTGCACACTTTGTCAATCTATCAACCACCACATATATGTAATGTATGCTTTGGACTTTCAAAAGACTAGTGATAAAGTCCATTGAAATACTCTCCCACTTATGCTAATGAATAGGCCATGGGTGTAACAAATCCGTGGGAAAAGTATGTTCAAACTTGTTTTGTTGACAAGTCATACACTTTCTAACATATCGCCAGACATCACTCTTGAGACCTTTACATGAGAATTTCTCTTGAATCTACCTATTGGTTTTGAAGAACCCTGGATGTCTTGCTCGAGGAGTATCATGAACAACTCTCAAAATCTTATTTTAGATTCAGGTACCAAATATATTCTTTCCTTGTAGTATATCACATCATCAATCACCTTATATTTGTCATCTTGAAACTTGCCATCCATGAGTTCACATGGAAATGTATTCTTCAAATACTCAACCACCAGGTGAGTCTTCCAATAATGCATCTGCCACAATATTCTTTTGTGCCTTGACATATTCAATGTCAAAATCATACGCTTGAATCTTATTCGACTATTTTTGCCACAAACCTTCCACCTACCAGGTATTGTCTAAACTTCGCCAACACACACATGATGGAAAACATTTCCTTGTCATAGGTGGAATATATCCGCTCCGCTTGTCTCAACTTCCGACTCTCATAGGCTATGGGATGCGTGTTCTACATAAGTACAGTGCCTATCCCTTCGCTTGATGCATCACACTCCAACATTAACAGTTGAGAGAAGTCTTGTAAAGCTAGTGTTGGACAAGAACTCATCACCCACTTGTTTCATCAAATGTAATCTCGAAAGCATCATTTTAATTACCCAATGCATCCTTCTTGGTGAGATTTGTGGTGAGGGTGCACCTAATTGGGAAAAATCCTTCATAAGCCCTTTGTGGATCTCAGATAGCCTGAGAAAACCCCTCAAGTCAGAAATGTTCCTTGGTGGTGCCCAATCTAGAATGCCCCATATCTCTTCTTCCGGTGCACCTTAACACCACTAATACCAATCACATGTCCCAAATATAAAATCTCCATCATTCCAAATTTACATTTGGAAGCCTTCACAAACAAGGAAGATCAACAAGTTCCCATGTATTGTTTCGTAGAAGTGCCTGCTTATCAACATCCATAGCATCTTTCCAAGGTGGTGACTCAACAGCTGCCGTGATCAAGCTTTTAGGTCTCTAACTCCTTATTTAACCAGACATATCGGCCATATTTACTACGCGACTTGCCGCGAGTCTTAGTGTGTAGGAACCCTGTTTCCGCGATTCTGAAAACTGCTTGTTTTGATTTTTTTTCTCGTTTTTGTATATACCATTGAAGTGCGGTTTTGAAAGAAATTGCATATAAAAATTAAATAAAATACCACGTCTACAAATGATGGAAACTGATTGATTTATTGATACCAATAGGTTTATTGATCTACTATGCTGATTACAAGCAAGATCTGATGACATGCAACTTAAAAAGCAACAATATTATTGATGTAAAAACTTGGTATTTGCAGCAGATTGTAAAACCCTTCAAAGATGTGTGTCCGTGCATCTTTGGAAAATACTGAAAATGAAGGCTGAACCTTCCTGGATGAATTCCAAAACCAAAACTTCTATAATCTTCCAATAAGTTCATGATAACCTCCTCGAATGAAGTTTCACCTCTCCTCGACAAGCAATAAATCAGCTGATATTTCACAGCCTCTAAACTGCAACACTGAAGATGGCTCGTTCTCCAATGCCTGTAGACAACTGAAACCCTTGGCTCCGTTCTCTAGAAAGATACTTGATCAAAATTCGATTTCATAACATAATTGAGCCTTCTACAATGAAAAATTCTTTATATTCCTGGTAGGTCTTCACTTTTTCCTCAAAAGGTATCATATTTAAAGTTTAAAATTGACTCATCTTTAAATATTTCAAAGTTCTTGAACGCACTTTTAATTATAAATTATAATTAAAAAGTGGCCCTTCTTCAATGCGTTGGCTTTCCAATTCTTTGTATAATCATCAAGAGTAATATTAAATAATATTATAATTTTATAATATAAGTTAACAATTAATATTTGAATTGACAATTAAATATTAATGATACTCTAAATATATAACCATCTACGAACTGCTTGAAGTTGTGTAATTTGATTGAATTTGTACATCTAATTTCAAATCATACTACTAAAATAGTGTGGGTGTTCACTGAATGACTCCCTACTTCTACTAAAAATAGCGTCGCTAACCGGAGCGTCCTGAATGACCCCTAACGAAAAGCCAACCGTGAATTTTGATTAATCCGGGGCCAAGCCAAGCTCCAAAAAGAGACCTCTTAACCATACATTTGTGAGCCCACGAGGGTTGTGGGAATAGGCTAAATCCTCAAACTCGATGCTTTGTAAAATTGGGACATGTATCACTTCCTCCTTGAAATTCGTTTGTCTTCAAGCAATCTCACCGCGAAAGAAACCCAACTCCTCGTAGGAAGGCCCAAAAGAATCAGAAGTGTCCTGTGACATCTCTAACTGCCTCAGAGTAATCAACAAAATACAATCATAAAGCTATCCCCGCTGATCCCAAACCTGTGAGTGGGAAAGTCTATCGGTGGTTTTGTCATCCTCAGCCAAGCATCAAGGCTTATCATCTTAACTTCACCATGTTGTGAGTGGTGAAGTAACCCAATGGGACCCATCCAATACTCAGTGCCAAAACTGTCACCACCTGGATCCCAATACAATCTGAATTCACATCCATCTGTCATGCGGAGATAAGAACTTCTAGAAGCATCTGCTACACCGAATCTCTTCCTGTCCTCTGCTAAACCCTCATGGATGTGATAACTGACCAAGCCATCATGCCAACTGACACCATAGTCATCCTGTAACCATGTACCCAGAAGAAAACTTTGTGACCAAGAAGTAGCAAACCCTGTTGGATACATATCAGCATGATGTAAAACTGACAGCTGTCCCTGCAAGTAATCCCCCACAAACCGCTGAGTCAGACGCTTGCAGCCGCTAATCCCATCTTCTGAAGATGGTGAATACCCATCCCACAACGGATGGTATAACTTCGGGGCCAATCCACACCGATGCATCATCAAATCCTCCGTGTGTGGACCAAAGGAGAAGTGATAAACACTCCTCACTATGCAATCAAGATAAAATGCTCCCACCTCTGTCAATGGCTGACCATCATAGTCCTGGGGAAACAAATCAGCATAAGTACAAATCTCCATACTGGATGATGCCCCACATATCTCTTGTGACGATGATGGAGTAGTGACGTGATTTGTCACACAACTCTTAGAAAAATCAATTATCTCATCACAAGAGCTCTCAACCAAAACACTCGTCGCATCTGAATTAACTACACCAATGTCTGTGATAGATGTAACCACATCCTCACTACAACCTGTGGATATAAGATCCTCGTCAACTGCCTTTGTATATAACTGTACTGTATCTGCAGCTGGTGGAGACTGTGCCAAACTCAACTCCACGATAAGCTCCTCCAACCATGACTGTGACTCTTGAAGGGCCAATTGACTGCTCTTCAATGAGTCCATAGTCACCTCAAGCTCATGAGTGAGCTCATCGACCTGCTCCTCCTTTCCCTTCAATGCATCATAACAAATGCAATCCCACTCGAGAAGAAAATCCCTATCCGCAAGTAGTTTTAGGTAATTTTGTTTCATCATTCCAATTGCTTCTCGAAGTGCATGTATCTCTGCAAGGGAAAAACCACTATCACTGTGATCATCTGTCAACGGAATACTCCAACCATAGGTAGCTAACATCTGACGAGCAACATCAAAATGCTCAATGGTTGTGGCAATCATATTGTCGTTCACTTTCAGTTGCCCAACCAAATGATGAGAACTCTGTAGCTTAAGACCCCCATACAAGTTTTCCGGTTCACAATATGCACTATGATATGAGGCTGATTCGTCATCACTCACTACATGATAAGCAGCATCATGTGTGCTTTCATCCATGCACACCTCAACATCTAAGGTACTGCTGCTTTGTACCTCAAAGGATGGCTCAACTGATAAGGTAGAAGTTGCTGGTATGACAGTATCTTCACACACTTCCACTCTCAAAGTAACTGCATGCCCATCCAAAGCACGATCCTAGGATTCCATATCAACATATGAATCTTCTAGCTTGTTTTCAAAGGTCTGATCTGGAAAATCAGACTCACCATGACATGAATCCTCCACATACAATGCATCATTAGTACCCAATTCCTGAGTACTTTCATGTGACAATTCAATAGGATCATTTTGCACATGTGAACACACAACTGTCTCATGCTCATGCAAAGTTTCATCATCGCTGTCATGAAAATCAGGACTGTTATGTGTAGATTCCCTAGGATCAGTTGTATATTGGTCACCAACTGCTGAAAACTCATTGTAGAGGCTTCTTGACACCTCACTTGAAGAGACATCATGTTCTGATTTAGATTCTTCATGATTACTTTGCTGGTTGGTTTTTTTAGGTTCTGAATCCTCGTAGGGAGCCCACATTATTCTATGCGCTTTGCCCTTAGGTCTCCAAGGACAATCAGGGTTTAAGTCGTACGGCTTTCCGCAATAGGAACACAACTTCATTTTGTTTTGCGATGTCGGACCTTGGATGATAGGAAGTGAATTGGATCCTTTAGACCGTTCCAACTCTGAAAGCGCCTGCTCTAATCGCAGCAACTCTCGATTGAGATTGTATTGGGATTGTTCAGGTTCTTTGAACGTCTGTTTATTGCTGAACAATGTTTTCATGAAGCCCATTTTCGCTGTCCAGACTTGTCAAACAATTGGCTTGCAGCTCTTTCTCAGCTGGTTAATGTTTCAGATCTGTTTGTTTCACTTTGAAAAGTAGTTTGATGCCAGTAAAGACTTACAAGATGTGGCAAATGAAAAGCAACTTCCTGACCTTTCAA
>VDFB02200593.1:0-20407 GCA_007258455.2 Sequoia sempervirens
AAATATATATTTTTGATCTTTTCTTTTCTTGTGTGGTTTTTTGCTGCAAACAGCTTTTCAGCACCTGGTTTGGGCACTCTTAGAGTATGGAAAAAATCATTTGTTAAATTGGTTGGGTATATGAATGTTTAAATATTATCTTTAGGCAAAAATTGGAGCCAAATTGTTGTAACCATTATTTTTTTATTTGGCTCAAAGTCTGTAATTTGGGTAAATTGTTACCTGCACATTTAATGTCTAAGTTACCGAGTTCTCCCCTAGGAAGCATGGGTTCGATACGAGTTCGAAATTCAGGTCTGGTTCGACCAAATTCACTGTGAGTTCAAAAAAAATGACTGTGGGTCCAATCAGGGTTCGGTTTTTTCGAACCTGGTTCGAACCCAGATAGAATTTGCGCCCAGGTGGACTTTTCCAACGCCTTTTTGCATTTTTTAATTATTTTTTTTTACTGTTTGTTGACTTTTAAAGACTATTTTATTCCCTCTAACCCTAATATTTGCCTCTAACACATGAAATAGATATGTGTTATCTTCGTGTGTAGCTGTGTTGAGATGAATTTCAATTGAATACCATTAATATTTTTTTATAGCTGCGTGAATTGTGGTTAAACCATAGGGATATTATACTGGTATCTAAGCTAGTTTTCCTACCAGCCTGTTGGGTCTCTAAGAGATTGATGCAGAAATACACTACATATGCATCCAAGTGATAGAATAAACAAGTGCTATCAGATAGAACTCAAAAGGCCACAATTTCAATGTTTGGAAAATACAAAAGGATTTCCATTTGCAGATTTGGAAGTAGAAGAAAATATGGCAAACAAAGATAAAAGAAATTCACATGAGGACATTAATATAGAGCAGCAACTAAATGCACTTATACTGTTATACAGGGACAGCAGCAGTTGACCAAATTATTGACACAAATGTTAAAAATATGAACAGTGATGCAATTAACTCTGCAAACAACAACAATAATAATAATACCAGAACAATAATAGGATCAGTAACTAGACCCTTGATGCCTAAATTTTGGATAGAGCAAAAGACCTAGACAGTCATAGGGACAGAAGAATGTAGGGCAAAGCTATTTGGACTACCTAAATGAGTATAGATCTCTTAGGAATAATCTCATGAAACAATGTCTCTTACAAATTTTTGCCAATTGAAACTAAGAAACAAACCCAAGAAAGAGAGAGGAACCCACAACTAGGACTTACAATGAAGGTTAGGCAAGTTGTGCATACCTACTTTTGACAACTCAAACAAATGCACAACACGTTCTTAGATCCAAAATTTGGATACTCAAATCCTATGTTTGAAGAGGAAGCAATAAAATATGCCAAATGAATCTATATCATGACATTTGAGTATAAAGTGGTGGTGTATTTTTGCTATGTTATTTGACTATTAATATGGTGGTGTATTCTAAACTTAATTACTGCTGCAAATATGTATATATTTCTGATTTTTATATGTTTTTGTATTACCGAACCCAAAACGAACCCAACCCCAAAATTTTTTTTTACCAAACCGGGTTCTCGAACCCGAACTCGAACCCAAAACCGAACCGGTGACTTAGTTTAATGTGCTTAAAAGCCAAAAAATGGGAAATTTGAAAACCCAATGCCCAAGTTGGAGAATTTGAATTTTGGAATATTTAAAAATGGTTTGGAAGAGAATCTCGAGGCCCATGCACAACAGGGAACCAATCAGAGTGCCATGTTTATGACAAGAGGTTACAGGTGGAGTTATGAGCCACAATTTCAATAAGAGTTATGAAATTCAATGAATTTTTCAGTTTTGCATGCTGGAGGATTTCCAACGCCTCATTTGGGGAGGTATGGAAAATATTTTATTGCTGTTCTTGCTGAGACAAATCCAACACCCAGAAGCTGAGTGAAAATTTTTTGGTGAAGGGGTGCAGCAATGAAGTTGCAAGAAAGGTTGTGGAGGAAGATACTAGCAGCAAGTTGAATGTTGCAAGGATTTCAAAGGTGATTTTGAAGGTGTCTAAAGCTGATCTGATTTGGTTTTGTTTTGGTATTGCAAAGAAAATAATTTTTTTTGTAGTGGAGTTTTTAATTCAATGGAAATTTGATTTGCATATGTGTTGTTTGAAGCGAAATTGTTAAAATTTGAATGTGTTTCATTAAATTTTCAATTATGTGTGCTTGCAAAATTATGGAATGAGAATGCATGTTGTGTTATGGCTGCTTGGATAGGTTGTCTGAAAAGAGCCCCCATCCTTGTACTACATCAATAATATTCCGTATATGTTGATTAATCATTAGTTAAAATATACAATCTAAACAATTTTATGTAAGACCAACAAGTCCAAACCAAAATGGAAAATCGGCAATAAAAAACTGTAGCAACAAATATAAAACCACTATACCACCTTGTTTAACACTAAGCCTACTTGTGGAGCATCTTTGTATTATAGATGTCTAGGTCTTGGATTGACCATGTTGTTTTCTCTTTAAAAGCAGATTATTTCTCAACTGCTATAATACCATGCCTATATTCTATCCATGTTGGGCAACCCTGCATAAATGATATGCTCTCCGCCAGCCCCTTAGAAGTGAGGTTGATTTCGTTGAAGCAATTGACATCTATATCAAGTTCTTTTTGTAGCAACCTCATCCACAACATACAATTGTAGCAAATAAACATAATCATAATGAGTTCCTATTCCTACATATTGCAATGCTTTAAGCATGTTTTTCCAAATATATTTGAATTGTACTCACAGAAAACATTACTTAACATTGCTGTTTTAAGATATAGATTTCACTTAAAATTTCCAGTGACCAACCTGCAAAAATTTCAGAGTTTGTCCAATATAGTTATCCCACAGAGACATTTTTATTTTAGAAAAAAGACTAGCAATAAAATGTTAAATGTTTTGACATTGAATCTTATAATTTGAAATAAAATCGCTTATTTAGCAACAATGCAGCCCTTTCTTTTACTGTCATGTCAAAGTCAAAAGACTCGTATGGCTCTCTTGTACTCTTCCAACTCAACCTGTATGTGACCTCATGTTCATTGCTCTCTAGCCATCCTCTCCGCACAGCTAAATAGTTGCCATAACCTCAACATCACATTCAGATCCATTTAGGTAAAACAATGTGCTATTGTGTAAGGCCCATGGCACATTAATTGGGAAAAGGAGCACAGTGCTTCATCCCACATCTATCAAACCCTATATTAGCATTTACCTCTCCACCTAATCTTGTGCCTTATAATTGACTCCTTCAGCCATAATCATAGCTTCATTGCATTAGCATGAAGGGTTTCTGTGCATCAACCAACCTAAGATCCATTACCAAAGATTCACTCACAAAACAAGCCTCTCATACCAATATACAGAAATAATCTCTAAAAAATTAACAATACCACTCCTCTCGGTTTTCTTCTTGAATGAAGCAAGCCACTCCTTACATTCTCTTCAACTTCATTGTATGGTCTTATATGGGTCAGGGATAAATGATTTCTGTAGAAAAGCAAGTTATAATGACAAATATTTAGTTGTCCACATAGCCTCCTCAACCACTTAAAAAATTATAATCTCCTTATATTCTCTAACGTCAAGTTTATATGTGGGCTGCACTTGCAGACCAAAATAAAGCAGTGTGTTCTCCATTAATATTGAAATCTCAACTACATAATTGGCCACATTATCAAAATTGACTTGGATAACATTTTTGTTAAGAGACTGATCTGGCCCACATCTCATCAACTGCATTTCAAACACATGCAAGAAGCTCAGAAATAATTACAAACTAGGAATTACTAAGAAGAATCTGTGATGACATTGTCAAGGACTTTGCTATGACATGATAACTCGTGATTATGCCATCACTAGAATTTTAAAATGGACAGGAAAACTTTGCAAAATTGTAGGTATCATTTTCAACATAGCATAAAGTACTGTTTTTGTTGCATACTATTTTGTAATGCTCAAGTTTTTATTATGTTGTACTCAAGTATGATAATAAATTAACTTGTGTTGTAACCAAGTATGTACTTTTATATAAGTATAATTAATTTTGGATTAGTCATTATCAGCACCAGTACATGTGTTTGGTACAAGGGATTGTCAAATTTTTGCCTCACCTACACACCTTGTCAAGAGTCTTCTATATATATTATGATCAGAGATGATTGGGGAGTTCTTTTGTTACTTTTCTTGGTTGTCATTGGTATCCTATTCTAGAGAATATTTAGTTCAGTACATGAATAAAGTGTCAAGTTCTTATTCTGGAATTGTGTATTTTTCTTTATTGTTTATATTTTATCTTGTTTAATTGTGAATACTCAATTGCATGGTACATTTTAGGCATCATTTCCTACTTGAATTTCAATCAGACCCAACATTAATCACCTTGATGAACGAAGTGTGTCTTGAGCATCCACAATTTTTTCACGGGCTTAGAATTTGAAGCACTACAAGTCACAAAGAAATTGCAGAAAGAGAAGGAACGGAAGAATGTTACTCTTGGGGAGTGCGGGTAGTTGGGACAAAGTAGTGAACAGCGAGACAGAGGTTAGAAACATAGTAACCTTCCAGAGATAGTGAGTAGAGAGCTTAGTTAGCTGCCTTTATAACCACAACACCAGAGTTTTGGGCAAACACTTTAGGAGTTGGCTAGTCCTAATCATTTGACTCCCTAGGAAGTTTAGACAGCCAAAATAAACATGGTTAGCGAGAATGACAACTGCAATTATGCAAATAAGATTAATTGGAAATTTGACCTTATGTTACATATGATGAGGCAAATGTTATATGATGCATAACAACCAAAAAAGACAAAATAATTTTGACAATCAAAATAATGACACAAGTTCTTCAAGAGCTAATAATAGTAACAATAATAAGCAGAAGGGTTATAGTTATACACTTATACACAAGGAACAAAGGGTAAATCTGTTAATAGGCCTCTTCTTCCTACTTTCATTCAAAGCTAAATTACTGGTCTTGGTACTGGTTTGGGTTCAGGTTTGAGGGTTCAGTTTGCAGGTTTGGTCAAAAAAAATTGGGGGTTGGGTTCGTCCAATATATTAACAGTTTAATGTTTTGATTAATTTGCATCATTACCTTCTAGTTTGCAAGTAGATTTAGCATTTCCTTTAATCTTATTGCTTTCTTCTAGCTATCTAAATCCCTGAATTAGATCCTGCATTTCATATAGAATATTCACATTTAAGAAGTAATTGCAATCTTAATAGGATTGACGCTGCAGCCTGCACCTATGAACGGCATCAAACATATTCAACTAGGTTTCATTAACCTGATTATTTTTCTTGTATCCAAAAACTGCAACCACCATAGAGAAAATTTCTCTTACCCATCCATCAATCATATGAATACAAATAGTGTTGTTTAGTTTGAAACTGGCTTGTCAGTAAGAGCAGCCTCTCTTAAAATAGTTACCCACTTTTCTTCATTTTTTTCATTTCATCTCCTCGTTTGTCTAGAAATGTCAATCTTGACAGTGCCCAAGCTTCGAGTTAATTCAGATTGACCTTGCTACCATCTGCTCGGAGATGTCTAATGTCCCAGACAAAAAAAAATGACAAATAATTTAGAAAATACTCAAAAATATGATATCCAGTAAATGATATATAGCAAATGAAAAATAATTTAGAAAATACATTTGTCCCCAAGAAGAGAAAATGACAAATAATTTAGAAAACACTCAAATAAAAGATATCCTGTAAATCATACATGTTTTGGAAATTGAAATACATTGTGTGCGGTTGTCTTTCACTTGCATCATTACACGAATCACAGGTATGCAAAATCACAAAATCCATTCATGAACAGTAGGTAAGTAAACTTTGCAAACATAAACCAGAATAATCAACAGAATTGGTTACTCAGATTATATGGATATTTGGACAAAAATAAAAATAAAAAGAGCAAAGGTCTAGCATTTGTGGAGAAAAACAACATCCACAGCTATCTAATTAACTATTAGATTATTAAAGGAATTTCAAAAGCTTACTTTTTCTCCCAACGGTTGGCACTGAATAGCAAATGAATTGTTCTATCATCCAGATCTGCTTTGCTGGACAAGTAAGCAGATATCATCTTCCCCACATCTGTAGTGCGATCAGGGAACCGCCATTCTTCAACAGAAAGCCCTTGATCACTCAAGGACGAGACTAATTTAGCACATTGAGAACTTTTTCCACTTCGATCAAGTCCTTCCAACACAATCAGAGCCCCTCGCTGAGTGCCACCAGTACAATAAGATTGCATTGACATCCTTCTTGCAATAACTGTTCTTTGTACTCTTGCAGTATAAAATGTAGGACCCAACTGCACACAATATCGAAGAATCGTCCTCCTTGTGCTGCAATGTATCACAAATACAAGAATTCATAAATGTACAGTTCATAACACCCTATGCTCAGCTTTGCTTTATTATTTACCATAGAGATGTGTCATTAAAGAGCTTACACTAGGTTAGAAAAGACTTGGATTTGCATAAGTAATGTATTCGAAATGCTTTGAGCTCATCTATCCGTACTGTAGATTTTTACCTGAATCAAAAAGCAACTCCAGATATTATGGGTTTATAATTATTCAGAGTAAACCCATAGCAAGGATCTAAATACAGACATAGACTCCAGATTCATATGCTGAAAGTTAATGGCATTCGAAATAAATCTACAAAAATGAATGCAAAAAACTCTAAGGATTTGTAGAGAAGCATTCTACAATTAGGCACATCTTTGTATTCTATAAACCTAATTTCAGCAAACATGAAGTGCTCAATTCAGCAAAAAGAATTAGAATATTCAGCATATCAAGGTATATAGTTTGATACTAGTGCAAAAAACCCAAAGGCTCCCAGCATCCATTAATGTAGCATTGAAGCCTGAAATTCTAATAAATGTTCATATAAAACAGGCGTAACTGATAAAGATGGACTGCAAGACAGTAGATAAACCATTTTGTGTTCAGTAACTTACCGGACTCGTATTTTTTCAATATTGGTATATTTTCTTCCCAAGTACTTATTGTATGGAATTCTTATCTAGGTCTTAACCTCGTCTTTTAAAAAAGTTTAGCATGGAGGACGGTCGAAAAGCCCTTGTAGCTAAATTTTCCCAGAGCACAGATATTTTAGAATTTTAGTAAGGGCTTAAATTACACTCAGAACCCCGAAGAAGAAACAAATTTTAGCCACAGCGCATACACTTTTAAATTCTATTGCTAGAATTAAAGACGCGAAAAGAAATTCGAGAGGTCTGAGGGTTAAACCACGAGAAAGGGAGCGAACCCGTTTACCTTCAAAATACTGTGATTTTTTGGAACATAATTCTTGAATCTGTAAAATTTTCCCCCTCGCGGATATTTGACTTTGAAGGCGCAAGTGGCGCAGTAAATAAGCAACGAGAGTTGAATTTAGCCAAAATTTTGGCGGGAGCTTGTCTGAGGGTTTTTCCTTTTCGTATGCTTTTGATTGTTCCCTTTATTTTTTACTTTTTTAATTTCTTCTTGGGCAGTTGCTTGAGTGGGTCTGCAACTGTGTATTTCGGTTGCCTAATATTTATGCTGAAGTGACGTAGGCCTCGGTTGATAAGTGTTTAGAGGATTATTTATAATTGCAACTATAACTAGCTTATATATCTATATTATATAAATAATCTATATAGTTATATCTTTGTTGAACATATGTTTGCATAAATATTTTTATTTTTCTTATATGATACTTAACTATTTACATTGAAAATAATTTATTAAAATTTATATTATATTATAATTATTATTTAAAAATTTGATTATTACAAATTGAAATAGTGAAATTGATACAATGTTTATATGATATGTAAATAGATATAACTTTATTTATATTATTAGATAAGTAATTTTGTGATATTAAAATATTTTAACCAATCAATAAACTTTGTGCATTCTTTAGTTTAAAAATGAAGTGCTCTCATTTTCTTATCTATTTTTTTAAAATAACTATTGCAATTGTCAAAATTAGCAATCTCAACTTTTGTCATTATTTAACCCAAATTGCTTTCTACTTATTTGTAAACAATTGATTGAATTAGCCTTTGTGAAGAAAAAAAAGGAAAAAGAGACCCACCACATGTCCAAAGAAGATTAAATTTATGCTTACAACCTTTCAAAGGAATTGTTTGCCGCTGATTTAATGTTGCAGTTGAAGTTTTACATGCCCTTCTAATAGAAAGAATACCTTCTACATATAATAAAGTTGCTTTTTCATAAGAAATATCAAAAAAAATAATAAACTAGCACTTGTACCTAAAGGAGGTTCAAGGATTACACCCATAGAAAATTATATGTATGCTAATATGTTGAAGAGTACATGTTTGTGTGTAGGTGTGTATGGATGTCATGTGCTGCAAATTCTAGTTGTATGTGGCTAGATTAAACATTTAATAATATGTGCTAAATAATGGAATAAAATAAACTTAGACAAATCTAGATTTTCTGCTTAAAGAAATTAAGTATTATCTAATTTTGAATTATTTGCATACAGACTTAAAACATAAAGCAATGCAAATGAAAAAAGAAAGTTACCATCAAATTGATAAAAAAACATTGCAATGGAAATAGAATGTTCACATTCAGTTGGAAAATCAATATTTATTTGGTTTTACCTGATAAGTGAGATTTTAGAGGCTTTCACCTGATATTTTGAAGGCTTTTATCATTAAATGACAGCTGATTTACCAGTAAACAGTAGCTAAAACTTGTTTTCTGATGACTAAACAGTGGTTTGCAAATGTGAGACTTGTTTTAAGCTCAAATCTCACACTATATATAACCTTTCAACTAAAAAACTTGTTTTCTGATGACTAAATAGTGGTTTGCAAATGTGAGACTTGTTTTAAGTTCAAATCTCACACTATATATAACCTATCGACTAATTATATAGTATTATAAAAAATTAAAAAAATTAAAAATTTATGCACCATTGTTGATGCCTTAATCTGTAAAGAATGAGTTTAATTTCCCGTTGCATTTGAAGATTTCTTTGACTTAAAAAAAAGTGGAGAGATACGGTCCAAGATTATTACTCTGTCCATACAAACAAAATGGATGAAACCGTCACTACATGCATACCACCACGTGTACAAACCGGTGGTTTGATCTGCAATTCAAAAATGTTCTATTTCGGCAAAATCTTTTCTGAGTCTTCAAAGTTATGCAACATCTTCAGACTAATAGTGATTTAAGTGACCTATTGGTCATGCAAAAGATCAAATTTTTGGATTAGTAAGAGGCAGTCATAAGATCATCGCCAACAAATGGATGCAAAGTGTGAAAATTCTATTGCAGTTACTGATTATTAATCTCCTATCTAATACATAGATTATTTGACTCTAAAAAATTAATTCTCAGCAAATATTGAAAAATAACACAACTGCAATTTCACCAATAAAACTCACAGAAATAGAGAATAAAACATTCACAACAATGAACACAATATTTTTGGACAAATTGTCCGTGGAAAAACCCCGAAGGGAAAACCACTACTGCAGATGAGGAATTATATTAAACTTCAGCAAATTAAGGAATACAAAACTGCTGCCTCTTCTGACAGCTTCTATTCTTCTCCGGAAATTCTTCAATTTCTCCTTGAAACCCACCTACTATCCCAAACGCTTATCATCAGCTTTTGTTGCGCAAATTATTTGCTTGCTCAAAGTTTTCTCAACTCTATACTTGTGTGTTCTCCAAATGCCCATTGATCCCCTTTTATACTTTTCTCATTGGAAAACCAATGGCCATGATTTAATCTCAATCAATGGCTAAGATTAAATAGACTCTAACAACCCTAACTAACTGGATTCTAGAAGTCTCTAGAGGAATCAATTTATTTAATTACATAATTATCTAGACAACTCAGCCCTTTCTGGAAGTCTCTAGAAAATAATTAAATAATTAAATAACACTTCTTGGGAATGGAGACACCTGTCCAAGCTACATAAAAATCAACACTCCCTCTTAGCGAGGAAGGTGTTCTGCATGACACCCAACCTATCTCTGAAGAAGATGAATTTCGCCTTCCCCAATGCCTTGGTCAAAATGTTTGCTACCTGCTGATCTGTAGGTATATATTGTAGTTGAACAATCCCGCGCTATACACAATCTCTGATGAAATGATATCTGATGTCTATATGCTTAGACCTATCATGAAACACCGGATTCTCAGACAACTTGATGCAACTTTGATTGTCGCAGTGTATCACCGTAGTCTCAACCCTCTGACCAAACAAGGCCACCAGCAACTTCCGAAGCCATATCGCCTCACACGTCGCCATGCTAGCTGCTATGTATTCTGCCTCTGCAGAACTCAAAGCCACAGACTTCCTACCTGTATACCAAGAGACAACTCGATCCCAAGCTAAAGCAACACTGCTTTATGTCCGTTGTACTGCGCCCAATCTGCGTCAGTATAGCCTATCAACCTGATACCATCACCTCGGCATATCTGATCCCATACTCGATTGTACCACACAAATACCGCAACACATGCTTTGTTGCCGTCCAATGCACTCTCTTCGGCTCCACCATGAACTGACTAAGAGAGTTTACTGCAAAGGATATATCTGGCCTGGTGTTGACCAAATACATGAGAGACCCAATCAACTGCCTGTATAAGGTGGGGTCTACATCCTTCTCCCTGGATGTCTCTACCTTCTTCCAATTTGTGATCATAGGAGTAGACATGGCTCTGCAATCCTCCATCTCGAACCTCCTCAAGATTTCGATGCAGTATTTCCCTTGTCCAAGGAAAATCTCTCCATCTGTCTGCCATACCTCCATGCCTAGAAAGTAGTGCATAAGCCCCAAATCCTTCATCTCGAACTCTACGCAAGGTCCCTCTTGCTCTTCTCCTATGAGCCCTATGAACTGTTAAAACAAATCGTCCACATAAAGAACAAGAATGAGAACCTCACCCCCAACCACAGTAGTAGAGGTTAGCATCCGCTTCCTCTTCCAAAGCCCATTCCCTACAAGTATCTATCAATGCGCCATACCATGCCCTAGAGCCTGCTGGAGTCCGCATAAAGCTCTTCTTCAATGCACACATGGGTTGTACTGCTGTGTGCTACAAAGCTATCTGTTGTTTATGTATACCTCTTTCAATTCACCATTAAGAAACGCCATCTTGACATCCATCTGATGGATCTGCCATCCCATCTGTGCTGCAAGAGAGATCACGACTTGTATAGAAGTATACCTGCCACTGGAGCAAATGTCTCCTCATAGTCTATTCCTCATGCGAGAGAACCCCGGCCTAAACCTTGCCTTGTATTTCTCGATGCTACCATCTGCACCGTGCTTGATCTTATAGATCCAACGTGATCCAACTACTGCCCTATCTGTTGGTCTAGGCACAACCTCCTACACATCGTTCTGCACTATTGAGGTATACTCCTCAACCATTGCATCTTGCCACACTTTCTGTTGTGCAGCCTCTTGATAGCTAGAAGGTTCACTATCTACCAACTGACTAACTAATGCCATATAGTCATCATACCTGGCTGGTTGTCTCTGTTGTCTACTACTCATCCTAGGAGCTCCCACAAACTCCTGAGTATCACTTTGTGATTGTTGGTTCCTGCTACCAACTGTAGAGGATGAAGTATCAACCTCCATATCACCCTGATGCATCTCTTGGATCTGCTGCATCTGCTGCTCCATACTCTGCGAACTCTCAGCACCTGAGCTTGTGCTTGTACTAGTAACTGTACTCGAGCTTTGTTGTCCTTGATCTAGTTGAATGATCCTTGGAGCTTCCACTAGCTGCTCACTCTGATCATCTGCTGGCAAATCTCTGGACCTCTTGAATGCCTTGTCCTCCATGAACTTGACATCACGCCTAACTATAGTCCTCCTGGTCCCTGGAATAAATATCCGATATGCCTTTGAGGTTTCACTGTACCCTACAAAGTACCCTCTCTCTGCAGTTTGATCTAACTTGGAATGTGTCGCACCTAGAATGTGACAATATGCCAAACTCCCAAATATCCTGAAGTGGCTGACATCTAGCTTCTTCCCTGAGAACGCCTCCTCTGGTGTCATCTTGCCCAATACCTTATGTGGTACCCTGTTCTGAATATACACTGTTGTACTACATGCCTCTGCCCATAAGTAACGTGGCATATCCTGGTCATGTAGCATAGCCCTTGCCGCCTCCGATATAGACCGATTCTTCCTCTCAGCAACCCCATTCTGATGTCCTCTTTATAACTAGAGAAGTACTCTCTGACTCCTGTCATATGAAATGACGCCCCACTATCTATATACCAAACACCTTGTGAGGTTGAGCTAGCCATACAAGCTATGAGAGCGAACTCATCCTCCATTCTACTAGAGAGCTCATCTGCACTTGCTGAAGCTGCCGTCTGCTTCTTGCCTTTCTTCCTTTGCGGGCAATCGTTGACATAGTGGCCAAACTCATGACAGCCATAACACTTGACTTTAGACAAGTCCTTCTTCTTCTTCTCACCTTGTGAATTAGATCCTTTGCTTGACCCCTTCTTTGCTTTCCCTTTTCCTGCAAGGGCAACGTTCTCTTGTTCTGCCTCACTTTTCTGACTTTGTCTGGTCCTACTGACAAGACTTAGTCTAAGCTCCTCCTGAGTGAAGTCACTCCAGAGTCGATCCCAACTCGGCAAGGTGTCTCGTCCATTAATGACTTGAACAAAGACATCCCACTGCTTAGTAAACCCATTTAGGGCTATCCGCACTAGCTCGTCATCACCTAGATTATCTCCAACAGCAGCCAACTCATCCTTGACAAGTCTGAGTCTGGTGAGGTAACTTGTCACGTCCTCTCCCTTGTTCATCCGAGTATTCCTCAACTTTTCTCTGAGAATCAGCTTCCGGTTAGTGGTAGCATTCTGGTACAGATTCAGAATGGCATCCCACATCTTCTTCGCTGTATCTAACTCTGCGACATGTGAAACAATATGATCCTTGACACCATCAAGAATCATCCTCCTCGCCTTGGCATCTTCCTTCTTATATGCTAAGAGCTGTGCTGGATCTGTAGGTACAGGTACAACACTGGTCACATATTCCTTGATCCCATTCTCTTCCAGCAACAAAGAAATTCTGGCTTTCCAGACACCAAAATTTGAGGCTCCATCCAATCTGTCCTGATCTCTTAAACCTGCTGAGGCCATCTCAAAAGATAAAAGAAAACAAATAATAATAATTCTGAAGAGGCGGGATCTTTCCTTCCTGTGTTGAGCTTATCTGCCTTTCGGATCGCTCAATACCATGTGAAAATTCTATTGCGATTCTGATTATTAATCTCCTATCTAATACATAGATTATTTGACTCTAAAAATTAATTCTCAGCAAATATCTGAAAAATACACAACTGCAACTTCACCAATAAAACTCACAGAATAGAGAAGAAAACATTCACAATAATGAACATAATATTTTTGGACAAATTGTCCGTGGAAAACCCCCGGAGAAAACCAACATCGCAATGAGGAACATTTAAACTCAAAAATTAACAGCCCAAAAGCTGCTCTTCTCGTAGAGCTCCTTATTCTTTCTCCGGAAATTCTTCCCTCAATTTCTCCTCCCGAAACTCCACAGCTTACTATCCCCAACGCTATCACTGCGCTTGCTAACACTGCAAGACTATTTGCTCACCGCAAGTCTTTCTCAACTCTATACTTTGTGTGTTCTCCAAATGCCCATTGATCCCCTTTTATACTTTTCTCATTGGAAAACCAATGGCCATGATTTAATCTCAATCAATGGCTAAGATTAAATAGACTCTAACAACCCTAACTAACTGGATTCTAGAAGTCTCTAGAGGAATCAATTTATTTAATTACATAATTATCTAGACAACTCAGCCCTTTCTGGAAGTCTCTAGAAAATAATTAAATAATTAAATAACACTTCTTGGGAATGGAGACACCTGTCCAAGCTACATAAAAATCAACACAAAGCCAAGTAAATACTATTACTAATCGGAATTTTGTCTAAAATAGAAGGGCTATCATCTTTGATTCATCAATTACCATTGAAATCCCAAGACAAAAAATGATGAACTCCATTGGAGAGTACCTAGAGTTGGGGATAGGCTGGACGATCCTAGGAGTATGCAGGCCATATCTCCCAGAAACTCCCATAGCACCCAAGAGTGGCCAACTTAAGAAGAAAACTGGTGATTGCTTCAAGAAAAATATTTATTCAATAGAGTTGGTAGAAAACACTCGATTATTTTGAGTGTTTCGCTGTCATAAGATCTTAGTATTCTGGCAGCATACTGCTCATTGTTATACATAGATGCAGAACCACAAACAAACGTCTGCAACCCTACATAAAGTCGTTTGTAACATCTTAAACAGATATAAACCATAAGCCACAGAAAATGGAATTCAGCAGAGGAGAAAGAACTTGGAAGATTTGGCGTGGTATTTAAAAAATGATGCCATTAATCATGATTTAGCCACAAACCCTAAACCCAGAAACTCGAATATATCTTGAACCCTACTGGAAGAACTCTCATATGTCAAAGGAATCCAAATATTGTCTAACCATAGACATTTCTACAGCGACACCCAAAAATATCGAGAACAAATGCAACGGAAAAGAAATATTCGAAACCAAAGAATATGAATACTATGACAAAATTGGCGATGAATACCTCTATAAAATCTGTAAAACTGTTACGCCTGCAGTACAGATATCCATTCGAACTATCGCTGCTCAGAAGAATTAGCTGGAAATGCCATCGAAGATGCTACGCTCAAAATGCTTTCATTCGCGCCATAACTGGGCACGTACAATCTTTAATCGCGCCAATTTTGATTTCAAAATTTCTGCGCATGACTGAGCACGGACAAGATTTTTGGGAAACCCATAAAGAGGCTGTCCTTGGCATATGTCGAGCTAAATTATTTATTACATTTTAGTCATTTAGTTTTGAAAATTAATAGCTTTCTAATGATTAAATACATTAGAAAATGAAAGGCCACATTTGGATTATTTATGTTGATTTTATGCTTGAGGAAAAAAGTTAAAATTATATATTCTAGTGGTAAAAATAAAATAGATTGATTGAATGTGTATATATATATTAGTTACAAAGATTAAATTAATTAATAAAAATAATATAAAGGTATGATTAAAATATATTACATTAAAAAAGAATATTAATTATCTTTGTAAAATGTCTGATCTTTCTTTTTTTTCATGTTGCATTTGTCTTGTTTTTTAAATGACTTAGTAATGTTTTTGAATTGATTAAAGTGCAATTTATAGTTTAAAGGAAATTTTACACTTAAATGAATCTTTTCTTCTTGATGATGGATAATTAAGTGTGATCCAAAAACATTATACATGATTGAATCCAAAAGTATGCTATACTCTAAGCTAATGGACTGTGGAAACTCATGCCTATTAAATGTTTAATGATAGATAGATAATGTCACAAATGATTTTTATAAATATAGTTGAAAAAAGATGGAAAAGATTGCTATGTAGTTTAATTTAAAAGTGTGTAATGTTCTTTGGAAAGACCGGTTTTAATGGGTAAGGGTTGTTTCTTTTTGGAATATGGGGTTTTTTATACAAAAACAAAAGAAAGGAATTATGTCATATCATTCTATCTTTGTGTGAGAGGTAATTCTACCTTCAATTTGAAGAATAATTTTAATGTATTTGAATTGGTAGAACTATCATCCCAAGTTTATAATATTTCATGGTCTGATTTGTATCTACATCCAACTCTTATTGTTAGAGAATTGTGATATTAAAATGCTATGTTGTTGTAGCATAATTGAAAGTTTTCTTCTTATGCCTTGAGTAGTTGAGCTTACTCTTAAATGGAAAAAATGAATTTATTTGATTTGAGTATTGATTATGTTCTTGAAATGAAGTGAAATTTATTGTTGGGAATTCAATTCACCCTTGCTCAACTATGACTCGTCAAAATGCATGCTCTTAATTGTGTTCTAGTAGAATGGCAGAGTATGTTTATTAACCATGTGCAAAAAGAACAATTTGTATTTAATTTTTGACAGTACACATATTTAAGCTTTGGTTATGAAGCTTAAAGTAATCATAATTCATCAATTTAAATTCTCTTAGTTGTGTTCTAGTAGAATGGGAGAGTAAGTTTGTTAACCATGTTCAAAAAGAAAAATTCATATTTGATTTTTGACAAAATGCATATGTTGTAAATGTTAAGCTTTGGTTGTGAAGCTTAAAAAAAACATAATTCAATTATGGAAGTCATTTTTTCATAACCATGTTAGTATGGAAGTTGTGCATCATTTAGTGGTTTATCCTATTAGTTTGCATTGCTTAACATTGCATTGAAAGTCGTACCTTTGACCTTGATAGGTGTTTTTGATATTTAAGTCATGGTCCTAATCATGAGATAAGTTGTAAGAGCTTTAAACGAACCTTTACTCTTGCCTAGAAATGAATTTGGAATTAATAGAAGTAAGTTGTTTATGTTTTACCTATCATTTACTCCAAATTATTTGTTTTTCCATAAAGGGAAATTCTAAAAAAGTCAAGAACATTTTCTTTTATGGTAAAAGGGGTATTTTTAAGGTAGTGAATAGCAAACATCATTTAAAAAAACTAAACAAAGATTGTTCCTTGGGGTCTACATTTATTTCCTTTCATCTCAAGGTTGGTGAAGTGTTGTGTCCTCGTATGATTATTGTATGTTTAGTGTCATATTTGTGCCTAAGTGAAAAAATTAGTCTCTTGCAAGACTAAGGTGAGTTATTGGATCTCCTTATTATTTTATTGCTTAGGCATGTGTTTTCCAAATTTGGTTGTTGTTTCTTTGTTATTTTTGATGTATGGTTGTGTCTTAGTTTGAATCAAATGTTGTAATAATGCTTAGGGTTTCCTTTGATTAGGAAATAGTGTCCATTTTCCTTCTATTATTTCTTGTTTGTGAGAGATGGTTTTAATAATAAATAACCTACCATTGTGTTAGAGGAAATTATACCTTCTCATTTGTTCATCTTGGTGATGTCATCTCAAGACAAAGTTAAGCCAGATCTACTAGTGTAGTCGTGCTTTATGCATTGATGTTGTGTACTTTGGAGTATTAGTGTGTCATATCATAGCATCTATAGTGCATAACATCTATAGTGCATAAGTATGCATTCTAACAAATTTGTGTTATGATTATTATGTAAGAAAATTGCTAGCTCATTCATTGTTTATTAATTCCATTGGTGCCAACTTAGGGTATTACATGTAATGAGTATGTTGATAGGTGTAATAATATATATAGATTGTAAGTAAATTAAGTGGGAGAAGTTTTCATTTTATCATGGTGTAATTATTTTGATTTTACCATTGTGTATTTCGAGTCTCAAAGGATCCTAGAAAGCGAAAACAAGAACCTAACACTAGGGAAATACTAAATGACCTGGCTAGAGGATAGTGTGAGTTACAACAGAGCTTGGCTCAAATGGTGGCCAAAATGAACCAACAAATGTTTGGAAACAACAAAAACAATGCAAGGAACAATGCAAAAAACAATGGTGGTAACAAAGAGGGACACAATGGCGGTAATCAAGGGCATGACAAGAATAATGGTAATGAAGAAGGTTCAATGAATGACAAAGGTATAGATCAACCAGTTAGAACTAGAACAACGAATTTTGGCCCCTTAATGCCTAATTTCCCACCAAGAGTTAATCCTCAATTTGAGGCAAAGCCCACCCATTAGGAGCTACAAGATCAAATTATATAGGACTAGAGGGACTCAGGGTTACAGTTTTAGGCTGAGATGTCTTTTTGTGATTACATGAACCTCAAAATGAAACATAGACTGCATAGGGGTGGTAGATAACATGACCAGGAGTTGCAAAGGAAGGTGGGTAAGCTATCCATTCCGTACTTTGATGGCTTTGAGAAGACTACAAGTAAAGCATGGGTTCAAAAGTTGGACACATATTTCTAGCTCAACCCAATGCAGGAGGATGAGACCATCAAATATGCGGATATACATTTGGATGGCAGTGCTCACAAGTGGTCGCACCATGGCATGATCACTTTGGGTCATGACCAAATAGACTCATATGTTGAGTTCACAGAGAGGTTGATTGAGAGATTTGATAGGAGAGATCTAGAGTTACACTTTAAGGAGTTGGCTTAACTCAAACAATGGGGTTCAATAGAGGCATATGTGGTTAATTTCCAAAGACTTTTGGTGTTGGTTATAGATATTTCAAAGAGGAGGCTCATTGTTATGTTTATGGATGGTCTTACAGATCTTTTGTGGGGTTGGATTAAGGCCCTTAATCCATATTCGTTATAGGAAGCCATCAAGAAGGCTAGAGATATGGAGAGTTCCACTCTTAGAAACAAATTTAAGTCTAAGATTTTCCCACATAAGAAGGATAGGGATAAGAAACCCTTTCACAGAGAATCACATCAACCACGAAATGAGTCTAATAGATTGGATAATGAGCAACTTAATGACCTTTAGAGGAAGAATTTGTGCTTCCATTGTAGGGAACCTTGGGAATCATCTCACAAATGCAGTGTGAAGGTAAAAGCTAAACAAATAGAGTATTTTTTTGCTAATGAATTTGCATCAAAAAAATCAAATCAACAATTTGATTCAAAGAGCAGTGGGGAGGAGAGCTCATCGGATGAGGGACCAAAGGATGATGGTACCATTTCCCATCTCTCTAGTATCCAAAAGGTAGTAACGTTCAAGGTTAGAGGGACATTGCAAAGGCGACGAATCATAACACTTATTGATATAGGTGTCACTCATGACTTCATTAATGAGGGATTTGTGAACAGAAGAAGGTTGCAAACAAAAGAACATGATGGATTTAAGGCCATGGTAGCTGATAGGTAAAAAAATTCTTGTACTCATAATATTTATAATATGAAGATCCAGTTGTGTGACTATGAGTTGAAGGATGAATTATATGTGGTGAACATTGGAGACATTGATATGGTTGGGGATGCATTGGATGAAATACCTTGTAGAGTTCTCTTTTAGTTTGCAAAAAACGGAAATGAAATTTGAAGCAAATGGAAAAAAGATAGTGCTCAGAGGATTGTCAGATGATGCCCTATAATTGTATCCTTTAAGAGGATGGAGTGTTTGATTACACATGAGCAGATGGAGTGGGCGACAAAGTGTCTTATCATGCCTACTATTGTAGATCATCAAAAGAACACGTACCATCCAAATATCTAGAAGTTGCTATATGAGCATAACAAGGTGTTTGGGAGATCCCTCATGGAGTACCACCAGAGAGAGTGATAAAGCATGCTATAGAGCTGGAGGAGGGTACTAGACTAGTGATTACTATGCCATACAATCATCCTAAGAGGCATAAGAATGAGATAGAGACAACAAATAAGGAATTACTGGAGATGGGGCACATTAGGCCCAACAAGATTCCATTTAGCAAATGGATTTAGTGAAGAAAAAAGATGGGACAATGTGAATGTGTATTGATTATAGGGCACTGAATAAGAAAACAATTAAAAACATGTATATTATTCTGCACATAGATGAGTTAATTGACGAGTTACATGGGGTTTGTTATTTTTCCAAGATAGATTTGAGATCAAGGTACCATGAGATGTGGATGAGGAGAGAGGACATAAAGAAGACAACCTTTAGATGTCATTTTGGAAATTTTGAGTTCTTGGTGATGCCCTTTGTTTTGACAAATGTATTGGCCACTTTTTAGAGTTACATGAATCATGTATTCAGAAAATAATTGAGGAAGTTTGTATTGATATATTTTGATGATATCTTGAATTTTAGTAAAACATTGGAAGAACACATGAGGCATCTTAAGGAGATTTTATCATCTCGGAGAGTGAGTCCTTATATGCTAAGGAGTCTAAACGTGACTTTAGTATGAAAAAGCTTCTCTATCTTGGACACATCATCGGTGCAAAGGGGGTGAGAGTTGATCTTGAGAAGATCAAGGCTATCATTGAGTGGCCTACTCCTACGAATCTTACTCAACTTAAGGGATTTTCCGGTTTGTGCAGTTTCTACAGGAGGTTTATTAAGGGATTCTCACAGACTACAACTCCACTTACATACTTGACAAAGAAGGGAGATTTTGAGTGGTTTGATTGAACACATAAGTGTTATGAGCACTTCATGCAGATGATGTCTTCATGTCCTATATTGGAAATACCACATTTCTCCAAACCTTTGAGTTGGAGTGTGATGCTTTAGGAGAGGGGATTGGAGTTGTCTTAATGTAGGAGAAGCACCCCATAGAAATTAAGAGCAAGAAATTAAGAGGTGTGTAGAGGAGTTACTCTATCTATGATAGGGAGATGTTGGCCATTGTGCATTCCTTGGCCAAATTCAAACCATACCTAGTGGGGGGTAAATTTGTTATCA
>VDFB02200594.1:0-28925 GCA_007258455.2 Sequoia sempervirens
TACAATAATTATTACTTTGTTTTTACCATAATATAAAAGCAAGTTTGGAAGACGATTATTCAAATTCCATGAAAATTGAAAGGGTCTTCTACTATTTCTCTATTCATGTTATTTGCTTTTCATTTTTTTATGTTTTTATCGAAACCGTCTTGCACATCATTATATGAACATTTTTAAAGGAGAGATATAAGATAAATGCATTTATTTGATTGGAAAAATAAAAGTAGTTGTATAAAATATTTAGGAATATTTTTTTAAACAAAGATGCAAGCACATTAATGTGGAACTCAGAAACTTCTTATGTATGCATTTATTTTACCATGAATATGATAATTGGATAATTAATTTATAAGATTTTAAATCTCAAATTATTTGCATAACCTTTGATATTATTCTTTACCTCTTCACAATCAATTTTTGAAATAAATAAATAAATAACAATTTCTAAATAAAAGATAATTATGTAAATTGAAATAATATGAAATATAGAAAAGCATTTTTTATCATTCTATTAAATTAAAAATTTAATTAACTAAGATTATTTTATAAAATTTATTAAAAAAGATTTTTAAATTCATAATATGATTTTTATATTTATTTAATTATTTTAATTTGAAATTGTGTTCACATAATTATATTTGTTTATATCAATTTAATGAAATTAATTGACAATACTAATATTAAGTTCAAATATTTAACACAAAAAATTAGCTACATGATTTTCATTCATTTATTTATAATTTAGAAAAATAACACAAATTTTTCTACCCAAGTGAAATATATTTAATTAATAGTCATTAATCTTATTATTATGTCATATGATTGTTTCCTCAATTATTCTATATATATTTATAATTTGTCATTTGCATTGGTTCCATTATGTATGACCATGTTCTTCACATTATATAGTATAGATATTTAATTTGTTATTAGAAATTTTTGATAAAGTTTAAAATATTAAATTATAATGTTTTTTTATTGTGTTTTAATATATTTTAGTTTTTACTAATATAGATTTTTAAATCATTATTTTTAACTGTTTACAAAATTTTTTTTTAAAGAATTTTTTTACTTTAACTTTCCCATAATCATTACATCTTCAGATATCAAGCAATTAACTGAGAAGTGGTAAAACAAATATGTTATGCTCAATTCCCCAAAATAAATAATTTTTATTTAACTTTCTCATCTCATATGTCAAACATTAATGAGCAGTGGCCGATAAATTGTAAAAAAAAAATCAATAAAATTGTAAAACAAATATGTTATGCTCAATTTAAATTTTTTTAGTCAATAATATTAATTTTTTTTTTTTTAAATTATAAAAATTAAAAATCACGCATTTTAAAAGAATTAAAATATAATAGATAAAAAGAAAATAATTAATTTTGATTTACTCAAATAAACAATATTAATCACAAATTATAAAACTTAAAAAAAAGAACATCTAATGCTTTTAAACATCCAGAAATCGAAGGACTTCAGACTACCTAGGTCTGATACTCTGCACGCTCTCTTGATTTCAATTTAAACATGTAGGCGACATGTCCACCAAGTTACGGGGCGTATCACACACTCATAGACTACATTATTATGGGAAAAATCTCAACCGAAACCAAATTGCAAATTGAGTCAAGAATAATAATAACATATTCAAGCATTGGATTGTTTAATTTAATAAATTTAAAACAAACTATCTATTTTTATTATATTATTATATTAATACCGTACCAACCGGTTGACCAGGTTGTCTCCCTCGTCAATGAAGGAAATATATTTTTAAAATTCATAAAGCACAACTTAGTATAATGGAAGTCAAAAACAATAAATATTTCCTTCCTCAGCTGTGGCGAGGCTGCCGAGTAGGAGTAGTTTGCATTTAACCCGTACGTGCTGCATATCCAAAGGTTGTTATCTTCACCAGGCAAGATTATCCGTTGAATAAATTGAACATGCAAGTTAATTAAGACCGCCGATTTTTATTTTCGTTTGTGGCGTAACCATAGGTTTGCATTTTAGCTGGATTTGCGAGAAATTCAGCTTCAGATTGATGCAAAAGAGGATCAGATTTTGGGTGTATGAACCGTATTGGTACGAACAGAACCCAAATTGCGAAAATTGGAAGGGGGTATTGTACAGATCCTTGGAAGTGCAGGCATCGAAGGATTGGCCCAAAAAAGACCCCAATTTGTCACTTTTACGATACAGCCTATGAGAAACGACGTTTTTGGATTGCACCCACTTGAAAATTTCGATTTTCCACATGGACATTTGAGTACCTACATGAAATTTTTGAGCACCTAATAAAAAATTTGAGGACCCAGTTAAAAATTTTGAGCACCCATCAGAGCACTCAATTGGTAATTTAGGGCACTCTAATGAAAATTTTCAGTAACGACATGAAGTTAATGAACATACAGATGGAAATTCTGAGCACCTCTATGAAATTTTAGAGCACTGGATGAAAGTTCCAGCACTCAAATGAAAAATTTGAGCATCCACATGAAGTATTGAGGGTCTGGAGTAATGGTTTGGTGCTGCCATGGCTTTCAATACGGCTTTGAATTCTGTTCAGGCGCTGGGCCGGGGATTTGATGCCACTTCAGATATCAGGTTGCTGTATTGTAAGGGGGTTGCTGGGTCGAGGCTTGTTGAGGTAGATGAGGAGCATGCGAGGGATGTCATGGCATCTGAGTGTATTCCTGTGCCCCTTGTTTCCAGAGACATCAAATGCCTGGAGGGAAAATCTGATCGTTTTCAAACTGGTGTCCTGGACTTCCACCAGGTAATTTTTAGGCTTGTAAATGGTTTCGATTTGGGTGTTTTATTCGATCAAAATTGCGTCGTCGTTACAATGCATGGAAATTGGGATTGTCTAAGATCAATTGAATGATGGACAGTTTGTGGTAGGTTTTGTCAGCTAAGCATGGCAATTCAGGGGTTTCATGAAAACTCAACAGTAGGAATTTTTGAAACTTAAATGATTGTGGCATCATAAAAACTGGCTATTTTTTTTTAATGTTGAGATGGAGAAAGCAAAATGCCTTTCTTGTATTGCGTTGAAAGTTGTGATTGTGCAAGACTAATTGAAAAATTTATAAGTTTCTGAGCATTCAGTGTCATAGAAGGAAAACCTATGCATGGGGAACGGATCACGGGAGGAATGACATTAGACACAGTCAACCCCAAAAAATGATATCTAAAAGTATACGGATCGTTTGAACATTTCTTCTCAGTGAAGCCATTATATTTCAGAACACAGAGAATTTATTTCAAGAAATCAATAGTAGCAGAGGCTTTGGGTTAGTTTAACTATGGCTTCTTCATGTGACAACCATACTAGGCTAGAAAAATTGCTACATATCTAAGCTTGAGGGCCCGATTAACTGTGTGGGGATTTGAACCTGTAGCAACTGGTTATTCTTCTTTTAAACGCAAGAATAAAAATGGCTTTGTCGCATTTCATTGGAAATTGAGTTTATATTTTTAGAGATTGTTTGGACTTTTCTTAGGTAAGTCATTACATTTTAGAATAATGGGAGCTAATTAGTTATAAGAAAAACTGATCATAGTAAGCTCTGGACTAGTTTTAGTATTGTTATTGTATTTGCTAGTCATGCTGGGCTATAAATAGTGACACGTACACCCATGTTTACTTAAGGGATTAATTGATCTGGGTTCAACGGTACAGTGCACCTCCTTGTTGAATTCTTGGGGTTTTGAACCTGCAATCTCTGGTTTCATTTTTGGAGGAGTAAAAAATAAAATGCCTTTCTTGCACTTTATTGGAAGTTGGGAGAATGAAATATGTAGGGTCTACTGAAGAATAAATAGATCGTTCTAATTGTTTTTAACTATGCCGCCACAAGTCAGGAAAAGTAGGAATAATGGATTTTAAACAACCTAATAATGCTAAGCTCTGAGGTATTTTAAGTACTTCTTTTTGTATTTGTTAGCTATTCTGTGCTAGAAAACTTTTATGATTTATCCATGCTATCTTGAGGGTCTGAGCACCCCCTTTTTATTGGTTGGGGTTTTAAATCTCCATTAGTTTGCCATTGTTTTCTGCCCCTGGCTTGAATTGAGAATTTTCCCACTAAATTGAAATTTTTGGATATGCTAGGATTTAAACCCAGGACTTATTACCAGCTGGTGGGCTGTTCTATGTGCTGAGCTACTTTTCCATTTTATGAGGGAACTATCAGGCTCTCTCAGAAATGTGGATTAAAGTTTCCTAACAGTCTGGTTCAATACATATTTAACTTGAGGTATTAACCAAAGACCAGTACAAGCTCTGATACCATGTTGAAAAGCTTGGATAGTGTAGGATTCAAACTGAATTACTTCCAGCCATTAAGCTACTTTACCTCTAAGCTACTTGTGTGTTTCATGAAAGCAACATTAGTTCTCTCTAGAAGTGTGGATTACATTTTCAACATAATAGGTATGAGCCTGCCGTTGGTGATGTGGGTTCATCACTACCATGTTGATTGACTTTGTTAGTTCCTAAGGTTTGAACTTGGGACCTCTAGTTGGCATTTACGAATTTGTAATGTCAAGGCTTGATATTGGCATGGGTATTGTTGGCACTATTTTCTGTAGTGCCAATTTCATGTGTTCATTGTGCCCCCTGAATCATGTATGTTTCAACTGTATGTCTGGGTGTGTTCATGTGCTTGGAGTTGTCTTTTTGCTTCCAGTGTGAGCTTAAATATACTTTCATGGTATCCTGCAATGTGTTCTCAAATCCCATGCATCCCCTTGTTAGGGTTACGTTCACAATTCACATTCCTAGTGTGCTCATAATTCATATTGTTGCTTTCCACGTGTTGCTTTTGGCTGCAGTATTATCTTCTATGGTGACAAATCATAAATTGCCTTGTAGCATCCTCATGGCTTAGGCAGTGGGGCCCTTGTTTTTACTTGGCTACAAAGGTTGCTCTCCATGTGCCTTATGACAATCTGCTAACTTGGACATCCCTTGCTACATGCCAGGTTCTTATTGGCCGACCCCTCCAAGGTTCAAAATTCCTTCTTCTATTGCTTGCGTGGGTGAATGGGAGCCATTTTAAAAAATTGCTATGCACCAACAATCTCAATGCCATTGATTTAATGCTATATTTGAACACCTTATGCATATGTGTGCCTATACTTTTTTGAAAACATATTTGCCATTTTTAGTGGTTTGCTGGCGGCAATGGAAATTTTACATCTGCAGATGCATTTGTTGATCCTTGGAGGTGTGGTCAAGCTTGTTGGTTACAGCAGGAGGTGTTCTACAGTGGCATCAAGGAGTTTCATGTCCTTATCATCTACATTAAAACCAAAAAACAGCTGACATATATTTAAAAAAAAATTATAACTATAAAATTAAGCTTTTAAAAGTTAAACATACAAGTATATAATATTTGCTACACTTTTCAAAGTGAAAACAAAACAAAAGAATTATTGAAATAATAAATGGTGGCTTTTTCAAAAGTAAAATTAAAATTTACATACAAAAGTAAAATAATTATTAATTCTTCAAACAAAAATAAAATAAAATAAATTCTAATGTAAAATAAAATAACTCTTCAGTAAATAAAAATAGCTTTTCAAATAAAAATAATGTAAACAATGTAAAAAAATTAAATTAAATAGGTCTAATGTAAAATTAAAAACTCTTAAGTAAATAAAAATAGCTTTTCAAATAAAAATAAAGTAGACACTATAAATAAAATAAAATAATTCTTAACTATCTCTAAAGTAAAATAAAACAACTCTTAAGCAAATAAAATAAATCAAGATTGATATCTCTTGGCTTTTTTAGATAGATGTATTTGAGATATCTATACTAGTATTTTGTGGGGCTGCGAAGGATTGTGCAGGTACCATTGAGCTGTGTGCAGAGACTATTCAGAGGACTTTGAGCTAAATAGATGGTCTTACTTGGCTAATTAATTCATTTATTGTGTAGGTATGGGCTGGGCATTGCTTGAGGTGAATTTCACATAATGAATAGATGTGTCCCATGCTAGTGGTGGCCTGAGTATTCTAATTTCTAACTGAAGCCGTCTCTTGCATTTATGAGTAGATTTTCCATGCTCCTGTGTACCCTGAAGTAGATCCAACACGTATTTCTTCTTAAACAAGTGCAAATCTTCTGCATGCAAGTGAATGTTGACTGTGATATGGGTAAATGCTGATTTGGCATGATGCGTCATTTGTGAATGCACCCATGAGGATGAATTCTGAACTGTAGTAGCTTTATATATTGTACTATTAGATGTATTTGGAGTTGGTTGGCTTGTTTTGGGCGCTGCCCTGCTGCAGAGGTGTTCATCATTAGTCAAGGTTGTTGTAGGGCATCAATCTTAGTAGTTCAATCTCAGTTTCTTAATGTTAAGAAGTGCTCCAAGTCAAGGGAAGTTGCCAGATTGCAGAAGTCTCTTCACAGCACAAGTGTCTCCATGAATGTTGTTGTGTATGCCATGCTTGTCCTTGAGGCCACACTTACCGGTCTGGTAGTTAGTCTACACAAGGACTTGAAACTGTATCAAAGTGCATTTGATGCTACTCTTTCTAATGCAATATATGGGTTCACTTTGCTCATCACGGATTATTCAAAGAGACTTTGTTGTGTATGCTTTTGATTATATAATGGAATATTTTTTATCATACAGCCTAGCTTATGGTTTATGAATGCATTTCTAGTTCCTATGTTGTGTCTCACACACATGTTGGTATGTAAGGTTTGGGACTTGACTTAGTTGCCCAAATGATAAAGGGACCTGTCGATTGTAGGCTGTTCATCCATCACCACTTAAATCATTCAAGTAGCATATTTTATCTCATTATTAATGTTAGTCTCTGCTCTGTTTATGTACATAACTCAGCCTTATAACTCTTGTTAAATCTTAAGCAAGCTTACACTTGAACCATACCTTTAGATGGTTCTGCCCACATTTATAATCCGTTGTAGTAACTTATGCTAAAGCATAAGAGAGCCAATTTTTGATGAACAAAAAAGAAGATTGTACATATGTAGTTTCAGATTGTAAATGCAGTATGAATAGTAAGGGGACTCATCTTAGGTGATACAACTTATTCTACATCCTTGGTGTATATGTTGTTAGTCCTTCAATCTGCTCTATCAGAGGTCAATAAAATCTTGTGCTTGCAACTAGTGTAGTGTTGGTCCACTATGACTGGGTATGGTTGTAAGGGCCTTATGCAGTTTTGCATTTCTCTTTAATTGGCCTTTTTAATGGTCTCTAAGGACCACCCTGCAAGGTTCAGCAAAGCCTAAAGAAGATGAAGGGTTGGGCTCTAACTGTCCAGCTGTTGTTGATTAATCCTGCTACTTTACTGGTGTAATCTTGTCCCCATTACTATGGTAGTGGGTGTCTCTTTTAGAGGATAGCTGCAATTTTGAGTGCCAATATAATAACCAACCCCAAATATATTTTTTCTGATTGTTTTCTGATATTTACCCAACTGCTGCTTGTAGCTTCTTCTTCTGAGTTTGTTTGTTTTTTGAGTTTCTCATATGTCCATAATGATTTTGAATATGACCAATGATATAACATTAAAATGCAGAAATAACACTAGTGAATCTTGCATTGAAAGAGAGTACTTGCAACTTCATACTACTCAGTAATCATAACAGTATTAACAGATACTTCACGATCAAATAAATATACTCAGAGTTTTCAATAATTAGTTCTTAATGTCAGAAAATTACTGTTCATTTCATGACAGTATCAAACTCAGGAAAATAGGTAATTTTCAGACCTGTGAAAGCACCATACAGCAGATTTAAGACTCCTTATGAAGCTCGCCCTGGTTTCAAGATGAAAGACAGCAAACTAAAGCTCCCCAAAGGCCATCGACCAGCACCATGAAAGAGACCTTCAATCTCCTAGTTCAGCTATTTTAGAGAGCTCTTGTTATCAAGCTTCAAGGTGTTCAAAGGCAGTCATAACCAGCCTTTAGAAGTCTGTAATTTCCCACCCACAAAGCTGTCCTCAAGAAGTTTGATCTTCTCTAAAAAATAGAATCTTCACTAAAAATTGTGAACCGATGCTTGATTGAATTGTCTTGACAAGAGGCATCTTTCTAACCAATACCCATGTTGGGAACTCATTCCATTTCAGAGCTATGATCAAATATGTGAGTTCAGGTCCAGAATATCAATGCCCATAAATTGATTTAGAACACTCCAAAATCATCAAGAAATCCACTTCAAACTGAGAACTAAGCAATCCACACTAAAACCACTGAAACTACTCAATGAAACTGGAAATTCTTTTTCTTTTTCGCCTAGATGTGATTCCTGAAATGAAACCACCAATACACCAGCTTGAGCAGGTCTTTCACTTATGAAACCAGCTTTAGATTTTGAGGGTTTTTCGTTCTCAAATCCATTTCTCAGACCTTCTGGTACAATACCAGCAGCATCTCTGTAAGCAGCCAACATTCAACATTGAGAAAATGAACTTCAAAATGAGCTTTTAAAAGAGTCCCTAGATTAGGGTGACCATCTCCACCCTACAACCCACGCCACTTCTCATTTGCCTTTGATTTTAATTTATTTTTAATATTTACCTTCATCTTAGCTTGGGCACCAAGTTCAAGGAAGCATTTTAAATGATATAAATTTTAAAAACAACTTCAAGTTATATCATTAGGCGTCCAAGGTCCTTTTTATGACCCCTTTTGACCCTCAACGTTAAATTATAAAGTTACTTTAGAATAGACCTTTCTCGAAGCATAAATCAAATATTAAAATGATTTAGCCTTAGTAACTTTATACCAATTGACTTAGTGCTGCTATGATAAATCTGACCAGGTCCAGCCACCCGAAGTACTAAAAATAGTAAGTCTACTTTGGGTGGCTTGACTTGGTCAGATTTATCACAGCAGCACTAAAAATAGTAAGTGACATCCCAAAACTCAAACTAGAGAAATATGGGTATGCGTCGGAAATATTAATATTGCACCAAGACTCACTGTAGACAGTGAGCACCAAACTGGCCCTGCTAAAAATAGAAAGCCATGCTTGAAACATTGATAAACCCCACAAAAAGTATTGGCACAAGACATTAAAGCTCATCGGATAGCCTCCACTCGTTGCCCGAACAGGAAACCCTACACTGCTCTGCCTGTCGGACCAGTTACTAAATATAGCACTTACTAAAAATAGTAAGTGTGTCAAACCTAGACTGATCCAAAAGAGGACATCGAAAATGGGGACATTACAGCCAACAGGTATGTCAGGGTAACTTTGAGACAGAGATATTGGGCGGGGTTTGTTGTTGCATAGAATTTGTGCTTTGTTATAATTAGTTGCAATATAACTTGATAGTGATTAACCTTAACCAACTTTTTTGCATTATGACATAATTTGGATTTCTATATTCACCTCCACTGCTAGGGGGGGATTCAATGTTTTTTTAACTGTCTTAGTGATAGTTGACAACTTACAAGTAATCTAATCAAGCTTCCTGTGCTTCTGAATCTATATTGCCAGGTTGCTGGTATCGATACAGATACAGATACAGTAGGTATACAAATACAGCAATTTGATTGTTTTTTTGGGACCTTGGATTCGGTGCAGCTGTACAAAAATAATAAAAAGTTATATACATGTAACATAATAAATAAAGTTAACTTCGTATCAATTTTTATGCATAAAAAACAAAAAGAATAACAAAATACTAGTATGGTTGATAATTCAAGATATGAAATGAGCCACAACAGTATACATAGCTGTGTTTAATGTGTTTAAAATACAAAAAATGTTATTGGTCATAGTCAGACTCAAGAATTGCATGAACAAATCAAGTATTGCTCTTCATAAAAATTTTCCAAATCAGCAATTTGTCTATTCAAACTTAAGGTGCTAGTATTAGTGGTAGTGCTACTCCCACTTAACTCTACTATGTCGCTTATCATATAAGTTTTAAGTTTAGCTAGTTTAGTATGTTTGCAGGCGCTTTTTAAAATAAATAGTTTTCAACGTGTCTATTATCATTATTGTTTGACAGTCAGGGATAGCCTGGGTGCCCTAAGTGCCGCTCAGGTACGTCCTATATATGGAACCCTTATAGGATCATCATAATATGAAATTCATTATATATTTTGGTATATAACTAAGTTATGGATTCGGGAAGGCCGGGTTGAGTTGTTCGATCCCATGGAAATTCATCAGTCTTTTGGAATGGAGGGGTGGTCCGGATCCATTATGTGGGTCGGATAGGGTTCGAAAATTTTCGAACCCGAAAGAATTTGCAACGAATTTTGTAGATTTTTCTTCGGTTCACTGGTTTTAATCTGTGCTTGGTTCTGAACGAGGTGTCTGCAGGGGTGTTCAAAGATTGCTCTAATGGTTTCAGACAAGGGCACGACATCCATTCAGTTCTCCACGCGACTGATATACAAAGCAGAGCACACTGCTCTAGAACCTGAATCGATGCAGTGGAAACACACCAAATTCTCCTTTAGGGGCTTCAACCGCGGTATTTCATGTCTAAGGCTGCTCTAGAACTCGAGTCGATGCAGATGACCCTACCCATACCCCGTGGAGAAGCTGTGGCATCGCTCCACCATTGTGATGCTTCGGGTCTCCTGCCTTTCGCCCACACTAAATAAAATAAATTTTCAATAAATAGAATAACTTCAAAATAATGAAATAATTAAAATTTTGTGGACTACTTAATATTATTAATGTTAAAATTAATTTAAATATAATTATAATGTATATATATTATATTGACATAGTTATAATGAAGAACCTAATTATAATGTTGACAAAATTATTATAATAATGATATATAAATATAATTTATTATTAATATTAAAATTTATTATTAATATTAAAATTTAATATTTATATTAAAATATTGATTGCAAATATTAGTATCGATATAATTATATTGTCTTCATACTAGCATATATATTTTAAATAAATTTATATAAAATACAATATAGAAATATACTTATGCAATAGAGTAGGATATCTCATATTAATGTATCTTCATACTTCTTATTAGTTATTACTTATAAGTTATATATATACAATTAATTTTTGCTATGTTATTTGACTATTAATATGGTGGTGTATTCTGAACTTAATTACTGCTGTAAATATGTATATATTTCTAATTTTTATATTTTTTTGTATTACCGAACCCAAAACGAACCCAAAACCCCAAAAATTTTTTGCCCGAACCGGCGAACCGGATTCTCGAACCCGAACCCAAAACCGAACCGGTAACTTAGGTATATAATATACAATTCTCTTGTGTAGCATACAATATAAAATTGATTGTATGGCTGCAAAACTGGACCTTGACTTTGATTATCATTTTTCAGATTAGACTCTAGGTAGTTTTGGATTCACTATGAGCCATGCTTTCCATGGATATAAGTGCTGATATTTCTGTTGCAACATCTGCTAATGCTGCTATGATTTATACTGTGTCGTCTGTGAAAGTATATTCGTATTGACTCCATGAAAGTGCAATGTGTAGCTATGGATGGCAAGGGTTATTGACTACTATTGAAATGGCTTTTTAAGATTCTGTTTTGTAACATTTATTCTTTCTCATGTCATTCTAGTAGAGATGTTTGAATGATGACTATAGAAATTGATATCAATCCAAAGTATATCTTAATGAAAGAATCCAGTCTTAGCTTAATGCAAGTGTATCTCAGAGTCTGCAATTTCAGCATGTTGAACCATGCAGGTGGAACAAATCAGTTGAAATAACTCCTTAAGAATTGGAGCATTATGAGATTCAAGATTTTATGTTGCAAGCTAACAGTAATTTTCTTAAAAGTATGATTGAAATATTTGCAACCTATTTGATGTCTGTGTTGTAGATGGCAGAATATTTCAACAAACCCTTCTCTTTGTCTGGTAAAATTCCTCTTGGGAGCTTCAATGCCATGTTCAATTTCTCTGGTTCCTGGCAAGCTGATCGAGCATCCACCAAGAGCCTTGCTGTGGATGGAGTTTCCATTGCATTGTTCACAGTTCGTTTGATTAAATTTCCCTTGGTTTTGCGAGAAGAAGTCAAGCGCGCTATTCCATTGACATGGGAGCCTACAGCTTTAGCAAGGTAGCTATTTAATAAAAGAACAATTATGTTCAGATTGTGGATAGCTGCATTTCTTCCTTCTTTTTTCTGTTGATATGAAGTTTTTCTCTTTTACAACCTATTCCACTGACATACTCCTCTGACCATAATGTATTCCTTGCAATTGTTGCAAGCTTTATTGAAACGTATGGGACACATATTGTTACATCTGTAACAGTTGGTGGTAGAGATGCAATATATGTTAAGCAGCATCACACATCACCATTATCTGAGAGAGAAATGCATGACTATGTAAAGAATATTGCAGATCAAAGGTTTTCGGATCTGGAAAATTCTCTCAGTTTTAGCACAAGGACTGTCAAGGAGAAGGTAAGTATTTTGATTTCACTGTAGCATGTAATTTTCTTTGATACTCATATAATTGCCCTCCCCTCCTATTTTGTTTGCCTTGTAGTTTGTTTCTGATAAGCTGTGGGTTTTCCCTTGTTGAAACTGTTTTGATGGATGTAGATTGCAGATCAATTTCCGTTTAATAACCAGGAGATTCATCCACATCCTACTCATCCTGCTTCATTTCTCACTGCAAAAGAAGTAAACTTCATCTTCATCTGATTTTCATTTATAAATTCTTCATTCATTTTAAGTTGACAGTTGTTTGTGTTTTTGCAGATAGAGAGAGATACATGCATCTATTATGAGGAACATAAATATTATAACTTATAAAACATATTCTTGATGCAGGATGTGAGAGTCATTTTTAGGAGAAGGGGAGGCAACGAGCTTGTACATAGTCATAAAGAATGGGCAACTACTGTAAACTCTTCACCAGATGTCATAGATATGGAGTTTTCTCCCATAACTTCTCTTCTGGATGTGGTTCCTGGAAAAGATCATCTTATCCATGCAATCAGTCTCTATTTAGAGTGTGAGTTTTGGTAATCTTCAATTCAATAGATGTGTGGATGTTCTGTTTTATTGTTTATTGTATATAAGTTCCATGCTTTCTAAATTACAACGAATATAGAGGATTCATTGTCTTACAAGTTACAATTGACTGTTATAATTCACTTCTTATCCCTCATGGTTTACCTGTTGTATTGAAATTGGTTTAGAAAAGCATTTTCAGCTTCAGCATATCTTATAGAAGAACAGTTTGGTTCATGCAAGGAACCAACAGAAGAACAGAAGAAAATGAAATTGCTGTATTCTGTATTTATAATTAAGTTAATATATATAACTTATTAAGGAGGAGGAATATGCTCATAATAATATGGTGCAAGTTACCATTGTTCTGCTTCTAAATTGTTAACAACTGATCTGTAATTAGCATAGATATTCCATAACAAATTCACCAACAACAAATCATATCTTCATGAAAACAACTTATTTGATTTTGAATGCTATTTGACCTGCTAATAACTGATCTGTAAATGGCAGAGATATTTGATAGCTAATTCAGCAACATAAATTATATCTCCATGAAAACAACTTATTTGATTTTGAATGTTGCTTCCTTAGTGTTAACTCAAAAAAGTAGTCAACTGTGCTTAGAACTATTTGCTTAAGTACCATGATTAATTTGTAATAACCACCCTAGATTTTTTCTTTTTTTTGAAATTATGTTAGCTTCAACTGTAAATGAAAAGCACAACTTCCTTTTCACTTTCTGATCACCCAGATCCCAAGATGGGCAAGGTGAGAGCATATGGGGAAAGGATCTACATTACAAATTAAATTGTAGCAGTTGAAGTAAAGTACTAGGCGGCAAGCCAACCAATACCATTTATTCAGTGGATTGCTGATGCAATACTGAAAGGAAATACACTTCACGCTTATTCAGTGGAGTGATTAGTACAATGAAAATTGTAGCACTTTCACTTATTCAGTGGGGAGGAAAATTACAATGAAACCACTTGTTCAGTGGGGTGAGTAAATCAAACCATCCACTTGTTCAGTGGGAATCCATACATAGCTACCACCTTTTCAGTGGGTTGTACAATAATCAAAGAGCTTATGTCAATACATTGGCAGTAGCACCATCCAATGTTTACAATGTTAGCTCACATGCATCAATTCCCGAAATGATTATTGATATTTATGATTGCGTGATTACATGAGGAGAGAAATTCTCCTTATAAAGGAAATTACAAGGCGATGTTTCTAAAAAGAAACCATCGTAAACTAAAGCTTAAAGGCCTATTTGTAATTTTTTAGAGTATCTAAGGCTTGGGTGTGGTCCATAGGCCATTAAGATTCAGGCTTGGGGCATAAATTTAAAATAAACTTTGATTTCTTTTAAAAAATTTAACTTTTTAAACTTTGTGTCATGAGGACGTCTTGGGCATCCCTAAGACGTTCGAGGGATTCCTAGGAGTCCTTTGGATGTCCTAGTGTCCCCTAAAGGTCCCCAAAAAAGGGGTATGTCCCTGAAATGGCGGTGATGGTGGTGGGACGACGAGGGGACATCCCCTCCAAATCTCCACTTCCTAGAATTCTGGGGATTTTGGGGCGGAAGGGGGGACGCATCCCCATGGTACATTGAGATAAGAGGATTTAGAAAGAGATATAAATGAACTAGATAGAGGAGTATAGTGTAAAGTTAAGTGGGAGACCTTGTGGCTATAATCTATGTTACATATGATACAAAGAAAGAGAAATAGGAAATTATTGAGTTTTTGAGAATTGAAGTAATTCATTAGGTATAAATCTTTCTACATAATGTTATCACTAACTAGGGTAAAAGGGCTGGTAAGTTGGTATAAAGGATACCCAACTTATGACAACAATCTTTCATTTGCCTTGCTCTATGTTACAAGACAAGCTAGAAAAAGCATTCAATGATTTTTTTGTCCTTCTCAAAAGAACCATAGGAAACTCCTTGCTAGCATTAATTAATTTTTTTTCTTGATTGACATTTACCAAGGAGGTTTTTTGTTTACCTATATATGCTTAGATGTTATAGTTTCCTCATCTTTGATCAAATCACACTTGTTGGATCTTCTCATGAAGATGGCATTGCTTGCATAAATGAGCTATCAAAGATAACACTTCAAACATCAAGGAACAACATTTATCACAACTTCATCAAGGAAATGTTCATTTATCCCAAACTTTACCTTGTGTTGTTTGGTAACCTTTGTCTCTACTCCTTGCTTCATCGAACTCAATGATTAAGGATTAGGACAATCAGATAAACCTTCTAAAGTTTGTCTACCCACTCTTTGAAAATCAATTTTTTTTTCCTTGTGAAAGAATTAAATAAGAGTGTTGTGTTTGTCTTTTTAATATGAATTTTGATATGAAAGAGTTTGGTAAATTCACCTTTTTAGAGATGGTACAAGCAATATTCTAATCCACATTGAAGCTGCTTCCTATCTCACTTCCTTCAAAGGAAATTACAGTCGTCCTCTTTTTGTTTTTATAAGGATGTAATTCTGTATATAATCTCCAATCTTTTTCATTTTGGTGACTATCACCATCATAATGCCCATGATGTTTTATAGAATCTTTTTTTGCAAAAGCAATAGTTGCATTGTGCTTACTTTTCCATGTACCATTTCCTTTGGTTGTCCATATCAAGATAATGGGCTTGAACATATTCCTCATCTACCAAACAACACAGTTTTCCTAACGTGAGTATCAATTCCTTCATTATGTGCATCACAATGTCATAATACTTCATATCTTTGTTCATCTGGACAGCCTTCTTATGAAATATGCTTGTACAATTATGTACATTTTGTTGTTTTTGTCTAAAATAATAACAATCAACAGATCTTTCATCTTCATAGAACAAACGATAAAGTTGCTTCTTAATCAACTTCTTAAATTAAGTTCATATAGAAATTGGCGGTATTTTTAAATAACCAATAAATGAGGACAACTTTGAAACCATGTAAGTACATGCCTAGCAAAAGAAATTCATTGTTCATTAGTAATTTGATTTAAACAGAAATATACCTTAAGTTGGGCTAACCAATAATCAGTCTTCTCTGCATTTATTGACCTTCATAAGATTGAATTTCTATCTTGGCCTCTAGTTTGAATAGATATTGAATTGGAGGTGCTTAGTTGGCATAGGGCTGCTCAAAGGCTAGAGACTGCTCTTTTCTCAGCTTCTTGATAAGGAAACCTCCATAGAAATTCCTAGTTTTCCCATGAGTGTCAATGATATTCTCCAACCTATCAACCTTTCCAATGGAATGAGAAATGCTTGCAACATTCTCTTCCAACTTGTTGAATCTTGCTTCATCATCTTGAGGCACCATTTCTTCTTTATGAGCCATGCTTCTCTCTTCTATATTCCACTTCTTTGTAGACATCTTTTGCTGCAAAGGAACTGATTCACCTTCTCTTGCACTAGCTATTGAAATTATTAATATGCCAAAATTGTGACACCATGAGAAAACCACACAAACAAGGAACATGACCTGCTTTGATGCCAATATGATCCATAATTAGCATAGCTCATCAACTGAAATCTTCTCTCAGAAAAAAAACAACTTAATTGATTTTGAATGTCATTCCTTAGTGTTTGCTTAAGAAAACAGTCAGTTGTGATTATAAATGAGTTCCTTAAGTGACCAGTTGTTGTTTGCAATTTGCATATGTGAAATGAAACAAGCAAAATTACAAGAGACACCAATGAAACTCAACATGAGGGATTTTAGCCTAGAGAAACCTAATGTGGGAAAACTCTTTAGGCCTTGCCTTCTCTGTCTAGTATCTCCTTATAATATTGCAAGTCTACTTTCTTAAGAGTTGAAGGATGCCAACAACATATCGACAATAGGAACCTTATATCTTGTTATGCTCTGCATCTTGCTCCAATGCACACTACTACACTTATATGCTACTGTTACAAAATTGATGTTGTTCTATATTAATCAAGAGGAACGAGAGTTCCTTATATAGAGTACAAGATATGATGTTTCTAAAAGAAACAATCGTTAAGTTAGAAAAAGCAACGACGAGATGACCATTACAACATAAATAGAAAATCAAACGGTAAAAACCAAAGAGCCCTCCTGAATGACAAAAACCCTGACAAGGGTATACAGGAGAAAAACTCTTAATTTTTGAGGAGAAAATTATAAACTCTCCCAGAAGTTTACAACCCAGAAGACAGATTGTTTTTTCTTTTACGAGACAAAAAAATATTTAAAAACTTAGAACATCGATTGTTGGCTTGAAACACAGAAGGTATTGAAACCCTAGCCCGCCAAAAATCAGAATGAATTTGCTGGCACAAAATTCAAGGCATGGAAAATGATGCACCTAGAAAAATCGGAAGGCAACCCAGAAAAGGTCTCGAAAAACCCACAAGGAATCTGCAATCAAAAAAAAATTTCCGCCTTGAACTGGAGGGTCAAAACCCTAGACAAAACTGGCAGAAACCTTAGCCGCCATGGAATGTAAAGAAAATTGCAGAAAAAATTCTGGAAAAAACTTGCAACCACCAGAAATGCGTTCACCTTCAAATCGCGCACCAGAGAGGGGCAACCAATATGAGATTCACGTGCTCAATGACATCTTAAAAAATGCATTTAGATTTTGCCCGAAAATCTGAAAAAACACGTCAACATGAGGACGCGATTTTATAAGAAACACGCCCAGAAGATAAAACGCCCAGATCGCACCCCACATGCAGCCAACCAGAAAACGTGAGCTGAAGAACCAGAAATTGCGACCTTGCACTAGAAGAGATGTGGCCAAGAAACTTCAAGTCGCAAGCTTACAAATCAGACAGAAAATCGGGCCAACAAAACTCGACACCCAGAAAGATCCTGATAAAAAGGACGCTCAGAGGTATACGAAAGTCCTAGACGGGTCGCGGGCCAGACAATGGCAGAAGAAAAGGTCGCAGAAAAGAGAACAAAAATCCCACGCGAGAGAAACCGCGGATTATAGACTAGAACGACCTTTCAGAAATTCGACTCCAAAATGCCCACGAATTTGCAAACAAAGGGTTACGATTTTCACGAAAATCTTTAACCAAGAACCCTAAAAAAAATCTTCTGAATTCGACTTCTGAAAAATAAACTTTTCAAAAAAATCATGAAAATTTTCTTTCGAAATTTTTATTTGAAAAATCTATTTTTTTCGAATTTCAAAAGTTTAATCCTGCTTTGATACCATGTTACAGAATCGATGTTGTTCTATATTAATCAAGAGGAACGAGAGTTTCTTATATAGAGTATAAGATATGATGTTTCTAACAATCGTTAAGTTAGAAAAAGCAACGACGAGATGACCATTACAACATAAATAGAAAGATATTATTCTAATAGCTACAACTTCTATAAACACTCAATCAAGAAGCAATGAATGAATAGAAATATCCTTCTAGGAAGTACATATACAAATTCAGCAATAATGAACCAAACCAGCAGTCCGAATACCAAATACATGAAGGGACACTATCTCCTCATGTTACTTTTCGTAGTGTTCCTCTGAGTTTTTGGGACAGGGGGAGAGGTTTCAGGGACAGCAATTTTTTTTTCAAGATTTTGCGTATGGCAGTGTATAGGGAGATGGCTATTAAAATAACATATAAATTCATATTTGAAAAATTAATTACAAAAACAAGTAAAAGAAGTTGCATTTATCATTTTTGTAAACAATATGAGTAAAAGGAGCTGAAGCTTGTACAATGTTCTGCTGCTTTACAACATTTTGCATCAAAGACAATAAATCTTAATATCTTCATCTGTCTTGAGTGGAAATTGTCCCAATTTGACCAAGACTATTGTTAGACTTTGTAGAAACATCTTCTGCATTATACGATGTTTCAATGTCAGTCATGCTGTAAGCAATCTGAGCAAATTCTGGCATTGCTTCTGCAGTTGCTGCTTTCAAAGATGATAAAACCTGTTGCAATTCATCGTCTGAAAAAATGGTACCAGGCTCCAGCTTATTTATCAAACAAATAAAAGTAGATACACAAATGCCAGCTAAATTTTTGATGGGCCATTTCATTATATAAATCAGGGGCTACAAAATGTACCAATGTAAGGGATTGACTAGATCTTGACAAAGAGCTCCAAAACAAGCTGCAGTGCAAATGTATGTGTCAAAAATCCAAGCATCTTCACTAAGATCATTATATTTGGTTTCTAAATCTTTTGATCGTGCAACTGCAGTAGCATTACTCAGAATTAAGATTGACATGGCAAACCAAAAGAATAAATGGAATTCAATTGCTTGGGATTTAATCCAGCACAGCCCAAGACAATATTTCTTTTCTTTTTCTTTTCAATACTGGTGTGGGGTCTAGGGGTGGTGGCATGCGCTTGATTTTTTTCCTCAATTTTTTTATGTTAAATGATTTTTTAAAAGAACTCTGCAGGGGAGTTCTTTTCATCTTTTGGTGACTGCAATAGAGCACGGGCTAAGGTATTTATAATTCTTTTAGGTTGGGGCCTTGGGGGACCTCCCATTTAGGTTTAGGTTTAGGGTTTACTGTTTTTAAATTCTTTTAGTTGCAGGTCTCTATTTTTTGAATGTTAGAGGATGTCTTTCTGTCTTTAGGGCAGTTGAGGTATGTTTGGATGCCTACGGCTGCCCCAGGACCGACATGACGTCCTTGGGCACTCTGCAATGTTGTACTCATATCCCTTTGCCCCTCCTCGAGGGGAATTTCTAGGGAATGGGCCCTTATAGGGGTTTAGACCATGGGACAGTGGGTGTATATATTGTCCTGTCTTGTTGCCTCAAGGACATCTTTGTTCCAAGGAACATGGTAAAAACCACGGATATGTCCCCTGGGGACACTTTTTTTAACTTTGTTTGAGTTGGGAAAAAGTTAAAACCACCATGGACTTCAAGTTGAAACTGTAATGCACTGCCATGTCACACCCTGCCATATTGATTGGGGTTGTCACTTTATAGACTATCCTTTGCTCCTCTATTTTTAGGAAGCTTCCTCAGATATTTATGACCCCATGTGATCACTTTAAAACCATATACAATGTCCATAGACCCTTAGGCTAACTTGCAGATTTTTTTATTGCCTGAATTCATCATATTAGGATTGGTTCAAGTTGCCCTAGTCATTTTGACTAGTAATTGAAATTAGTGGCCTAGTCACACTGAACTCCACTTATTCCACTTATTTCACGATTCAATTCTGATCAATTACTCTTATGCACACAAATCTACATAAAGAGCTAAGAACCATAAGGTTTCAAGAAGTTTGGGTGTATTCACCTCTGCATTTTATGCACACAGGTATTAGATATAGTAGGATATTAGAGGTGATCTTCAATATTTGTGTCTGGTTATTTTCATTTTCTTTTAATTTGTGTACGCTAGGTAATTTGGGACATCATTCTGTACATATAATTTTGTCCTTGAAGCATACATACAAATTGGGAGTATTCTTTGAGCAATTTTCACCTCTTGATGACACATCTTTTGAAGCATCTTACACCAAGAACTAACCTGTGAGTTGTTTTTGAATGAGTTGCAACTTATATTTTATCATTGAAAGAATCATGTGATCTTGATGCTGCTTGTTAAGCATTGGTGATTGGAATGGCCCGCTCAGCTTGCTGGTAGACATTCCCATTCAAACAGGAACTTCTATGATGGTTATATTGGAAGATCCATTTTATTTGGTCTGTATTTTCTTCTCGATAAGTCCCTTTATAGGTTTGGTCCAAAGTTAAAAGTTGAAATATGTTCTAGTTGATTCTGTATTCAAGCCAATTGATCTCTTTCTTTTTCTTACCACTGTTTTATTAGTTCATGGCTACCCGTATCTTTTCATAAAAAGTTATCTTAAATTCTTAAGTGATGGACATTGAGTTGTGCTGATCGTGTGAACTTATAAAGCTACTTCCCAGGCATCTTTTCATTTTTTGTGAATTATCTATTAGCCTCAGAGGTGATATAAGAACTTCTTTATGTTTTGGAATCCATTCCTTTTTGCATTTCTTCTCATAAGCAACTGACAAATATGTCAATGTTTGTTGCCCACATATTTTGGTCAGAATTATGTATATATTGAGCAAGCAAGCTACAGAAACATATTATGAATAATTATCTGACAATAAGTTTTACATGTAAATTATTAACTTGCATCTAAGAGAGTGTGTCTAGACCAAAGGGCCTTTATAAAGTGGAAGAAAAGATGGCAATTTCCTATTCTTTACTTTTACATTTAGCTTCTGTTATGTTTTAAAGTTTTTTGAGTTATTGATGGTTGACTAAGCCATCCTTTGGTTTCTCATGTCAAACTTAGTAAATGCGGAGTATAATTTTCAAAACATTCCATGCAGATAAACCTCCAATTGAAGAGCTTAGGTATTTCTTGGAATTTCAAGTTCTTCGTGTATGGGCTCCACTTCCTAGTCAGCTGCCTGGGCAGCAACGGAAGGAACCAGTTTGCCCTTCCCTACAATTTAGTTTGATGGGGCCTAAGCTTTATATTTGCACCTCTCAGGTGAGTCCATGACTTATGCTAAGGTGCTTTCCAAGCTCTTCTGATTCTTTCGATTTTTTCTAATATGCATGGCAGTACACAGGTATCTGTTGGTAGAAGACCGGTGACAGGCCTTAGATTGGGCCTTGAAGGGAAAAAGCGCAATAGACTTGTTATTCAGTTGCAGCATTTATCGTCTCTTCCCAAGATTTTGCGGCCACATTGGGATGCACATATACCGATTGGACCTCCTAAATGGCAGGGACCAGAAGAGCAAGATAGCAGATGGTTTGAACCTGTTAAATGGAAGAACTTCTCCTATGTTAGCACTGCACCTGTGGAGAATAGTGAAACGTGGATAGGCGATCTTTCTGGTGTATATATTGTTACTGGAGCACAACTAGGTGTTTGGGATTTTGGGCAAAAAAATGTTTTGCACCTTAAACTTTTATATTTGAAAGTCCCAGGTTGTACCATTCGAAGATCTGTGTGGGATCATACACCACCTTCTGTTGTGGCTGATGCATCTTCTTCAAACCACCAGTCCAAGAAGTCAGATGCATCAGCTAATTCTGGTTCGGAGTCAACTGTCCAAAATGGAAAATTTACAAAAATTGTTGATTTAATGGAGATGATCAGGGGACCCCATGATATGCCTGGTCATTGGATAGTTAGTGGTGCGAAGCTGGGGGTTGAGAAAGGAAAAATTGTGTTGCGTGCAAAGTATTCACTACTGAATTATTAGTCCAAGCACATGTCAATCTCCTGGGATAGCGATTGATGATCAGGAGAAGTTTGCACACTTGCTAATGTCTTGAAAGAAGTTGAGCTTTCACTTAAAATACATGTTTTGGTTTGCAAAGACCTTGAAGGTTTCTAATGCAGGTTGGCATTTTCAAGGACTAACAACTGTTTATATTGTTTACTCTCTGTCAAAGCATTCGAAAGGAGGTTTCTACTATAGAAATTAGTAATAATAAAATCTTTATGAAATTAGATTTCTATCTGGTTTGCCTACTTTTGAGGGATTCTCATGCTTTCTGCCATTAGATCTTAAGTGTATTCTGTATGATAACTCTGAACGAAGTGTTTTGCTTTTAACAACTTGCCTATTGCTAATTACAGTATTCTTATTATTATAGTGCAGAACTTGGACCATGAAATTGTATTGAAGCTGCAAATAACATGTGAAAGTGTGTGAAGAGATTTGTATATCTTCCGGTTATTCCCAATCACATTTATTCAGAAATTAAATCTCACTGAAGTCATTTATTCCAATAAGAATCTCCATGGCTATGTCAACAACACGATCACCTCTAATCAGGCTTAGAGCCACCTCCAGATTTTTTTTATTTACTACGAGTGTTCTGTTTGCATTTCCTATAGTTGCCTACATTTTACATTCCATGTAGAAAAACCTATTGATTTTTTCATTTTTATTTTATATACATTTTAGATAGTTTACATTTTATAAGCACAAACTAGCATCTGAGCCAACTGATACTAATACTTAGCTCCTTAAAGCAATACAGTACTTAGCTCTTTTAAGAGCACCATTTTAGACAATAAATTCAGAAATTACCAATAGAAGCCAAACAGTGGAAGATCAAGCATCACCACGTAGAATTCCACCTTGGATGACACTTTTAGGGATTTGAACTTTAGGTCTCTACAATGGGAATTGAGCACTTAAATACTAGATCACAGTCCCTTGGACAAAACATGTTGATTTGACATCATTAGATTTCAACTTAAAGTGCTAAAATCTTGATATCACTGGACCTCATTATAAAGTTACAAAAGCTTTACATCATTAGATGTCATTATAAAGCTTGGTACGATTATCTTTTGGATATCCTTTCTTAACGTCTTTTATGAAGACTCAAAAGGGATTCATTGATATACAGGTTCTCGTCTTATTGTACTTGCTTTATGTAAAAAGCTGTAGTACAAATCAGTTTTGGTTCACAAGGTCTTCATTTGTCGGAGCCCCTTGCATAAATCTGTCTTACGGAATGCAAAATATGAAGCTGTAGAATAATGAGGGTTCAGTGCATGCTTTCCATAGGAAAACAAATATCCAAATTTGTTTCTGTCATCTTTTAATTAAATCATTATACAAAAAAACCAAACAACGCATCTGCTGTTTCAGATGGTTCCATGTCAATCTTATTAAAACAGAATTGTTAATGCAAAATAGTAGAGCACAATAGATGAGGTATGGTATTTTAACATAAACAATTGTTTATGATGGACATAAATTATATAACATGGCTTTAATGCAAAAGTATTAGATCACAATTATATATATATAGGCAGCAAGAGGCAGTCAAAAAAAGGCATGAAAACTTGGATTCTGGAAACTAGAAGTTCAGCAAGCCCAATCATAGTAATAATAGCTTGTATCACCTTTCTCCCCATACACTACATACAAAGGTTTAAACCCTACACTACCTATATATTATGATAAGACTGCTCTACATGTTTAAATATTGACCAAAAACTTCTCACACCATATACCGACCAAAAAAAAAATATTTCAAACTCCACTATTGCTCATAACACAAAACGGGGGAGATTGTATACAAATCAAAAGCGTCTTGAACTCAGTTAAGCCACCATTGTCACCCTCACAACACTTAGAATTTGCCACCATAATATTGATAGGGAACCGAACGTGAAGGACATTGCCCAACTTCTCTAGACAAATGAGAATATAACCCGATTCTTCAAAAGAATGTGAAGGTGATTAATCACATAGTCGACATGCACCTTAGTTAGATCCCATAGATCATTTGCATCCGTATGAAGCATGTATTTGCCAACCACCATCAAGAGTATGGACGCACATGAAAGAGGTTGAACTATGTTGGGGATATTTTTCCTACCTAATGATTCATTAGTATCGAGAAAAATCTTCTTCATTGCTTCATAACCCTCTACACCATCATCGTCATCTGCTTCCTTTGCTAGCTCTTGTTGTCGGAACATATAAATTTGCAACATGGAATTTGTGAGCTCACAAGTAGTGTACTAAAAGAAAACTGTTTTGCCACTATTTCGGTACTCGCGCTTCCTACACCAATGGTATTCTCTATTTCATCTTCCATCTATGCTGTCATCTTCCACCTCTACCCTCATCTTCCTCTTTCCTTTTCCTCTATCACTTTAATTGCTACCACCTGCTTAAAATGTCATTAGCATTAGATATTCTTATAGAAGCTCTCCATGCCACAAAATTCAAAGTCAAACAACCGAATGTCATACTTATCTCACGTTGGGGTGGTTAAATAATCGATCACACTTAGTAGCCAACTCGTAATAATGAAAAGTAATGCAACATCTCAAATCTTTTGGCACAAGACATTAATAAACTTAAATGGTTGGAAACTTATTCCACGTCCTACTCTTCACACCATACAACAGTGGCTATTCTATATCATCATCTTTATCATGAGATCCCATTATTAGGTTATATATATGTAATGTACCCTTCTCAAGCCTAGTCAGTTGTTGCATCTGTTAGCTTATTTCAGAGTTCCTATAGGCTAATTGGAGGTGGTTACGGGACTCCAAAGTTCCAACAATTTTTCTTGGTATCCAGTGGTGTTTTGGCATTTAGATGGTACTCAAAATGGTGGTGTTGTTCTTTGTTGCATTTTTGGCCATCTGGGTTGTTCTCCACATTTCTTGGAGAACATGACTATTTTTAATGTGTTTTGGCACTTGATTTTTTTCCTTGGCATTAGTTACTTCTTGGTGCAATCAGTTTTCATTTCGGGTGTCTTAGTGGTGCTTTCATAAGGTGGATGGATTAATTTAAATATTTGCACTTAAGTTATAAAGTAATGTTTTAATATTACTTTAGTGTTAAATATTATAGTGATATTATTTTCTCAAGTTGGGTGTCTAGGGGAAAAGTACACGGGGACTTAAAATGTATTAAAATTATGAATAGGCCTTTTTGAGGGAAAAATAAAATATTTGAATTTTTAGAAGGCCCCTTTTTACCTTCCAACTCTATATAATGAAGTTTTGGCTCTCATTTCTCTCGTTCGAAATTGTACACATAACATGATGTTGTTGGAGTGAACATTCAGTTCTTTCAGAATTGATTGAGGGTGCAAACCTTCGTCAATCTACACAGTTTCAATGGTGCAAGATCCACCCTAACTAGTTTGGAGTTTTCACTCAAGAAACACATTGATTCTCAAGAAGTTGACTTTTCTCAGGGTTTTCTACTATGAAGATATATGAGGTTTTTGAGTTGTTTGAAATTAAGTTGCAAGTAATCTTTTTACTTGGTTGTGCCCTTTTCATAGCACATTGTATCCCTTCAAAATGGATGCCTATGTTGATAAGTTGGTTTTTGTGATATGGGTATTTTTCCATTGGTATTCTTAGAGATGGGCGACCCCTCTAGCAGATATTTTATGAGTTGAAAGGTTGCAAATTATTTTATTAAGAAAATCTCCCCTCTTGGCAGGCCGTACAGGTTTTTGTGGAGTTTCATAGTGTTGGTTCTTCTTTGTTGGCTATCATCATGGTTGTAGATCATTCCCAAGGTGGTGCCTAGGTTGTATTATGAGTTTCCAAGGGATAAAATCATTTATGTAATGCTCAAAAAATTATTATGATTTATTTCTCAAATCACCCCTGTGATTTTCCACGAGTTTGAGTTTCATTACAATAAGTTTGAATGGTCTTGGTAGCCTAACTATTGTTGTGAACTATTACATATGAGCTGGATTGAATGTCTGGGCAAGTTTAAAGGGGTTACTAATGCTTGGAAGAGATTATATATAATCTTGGTAGCCTTGTGTTGATTGCTATCACTCAAAAAGTTGCAACAATGAGATTGTATTGGCTCCCAATGCAAAATCCCTTGAGGTATTTTAATTTTAATGATAGTTGGCTTCAAGGATATTGTTGAATAATTCTAGTGTGATTTGAGGTTCAAAAACTATAACACTATTGGAAATGAATAGAACTCTTTTTAAAAGGTTGCTACACTATTGTCTTGATATTACTCCCTTTCAATGTATTTGCTTAACCAAATCTATTTGATATATGCCATTGCTTTGAGAGTTTGTTTGAAATCAATTGGTAAACTTTCAAAAAAAAATTGGGGGGTGTTTTACATTGGTATTAGAGCTGATTTTTCCTGCTAGCCTATGTTTGGACAAACGCATTAAGTTGCAGTACCTTCTATGAGTGAAAGAGTAGAGATATTTTAACGGAGAACAAAAGAAAACACAGTGGCAACCCCCTCAAATTCTAGATGGAGAAACTATCTCAGTATCCTTGGAATACATTAGGATTCACTTAGAGGAAGTGAAAGTAATTTAGGGAATATGATAGAAAGAGATAAAGGATGTGTTGGTTCTGTTAGCCCCAACACAAGAGCAGAGAGAAAATTTGATGCTATGGGCAAGTTGAATCAAGGGATTCCACATGTTAACTAAGTGCTATAGTGCGAAACTAGCTCCACAAATTAGTCAAACAATGGAGGATGTATTGTTGCAACAGTCTCAGGGTTCGTTCCTAGACCATTCCAGCCCACATTCACACGTAGAGAGGAGCCATTTGTTGTTCTAGATGTTAGGTACCCTTGGCAAATGTAATTAGAGCAACCTATATGGAGTATGTTTATCTACTAGTAGATATTTGTGATTTATTGACATTGGATCATTACCTTAGCTAGAAGAAGAAAAGGGGTGGAAGGGTGGAAAACAAAGGACCACCAGTTCAGAGGGGTTTCCAGAGTGCTTTGGGGAAGGTAGCATTGACACACTTTGATGGTAGTGACAAGAGGTCGACTACAACTTGGGTTCAAAAGTTAGATAATTATCTATCACTTAGACCATGGCAAAGGATAAGACAATTAAATTTTCCACTTTGCACTTTGATGGAGCAACTCACAAGTGGTGGTACCACGGCCTTGTCACAATTGGCCATAACTTGATTACTACTTATGATGAATTCACTAAAAAACTCATCTAGAGGTTTGATAAGAAGGATCCTAAAATACACTTCAAAGAGCTTGCACAATTGAAACAATATGGCTCACTTGATACATACATTTCAAAGTTCCAGATGCTCTCAATTATGGTTCTTGGTATCACAAAGAGGAGACTTTATTCCTTTTTAGTGAAGGACTAATGGAGCCCATTAGAGGATGGGTTAAGGAATTTGATCCACCTACATTACAAGAGGCAATGAAGAAGGCAAGAAGCATGGAGTTCGCTGCCCCTAGAAACAAATTTCAGTCAGGGACCTTTCAAAGTAAGTAAAAAACATTTCCATAGGGATGCAAATCAAACCAAGAAGACACCATCTAGATTAGATGATGAGGCCTTGAATGACTTGAGGAGGAAGAAACTATGTTTCACTTGCAAGGAGCCATGGGCCCCAGGTCATAAGTGTGTAGTTAAGGGTAAAGCACATCAAATAAAATACTATTCAATGAATGAATTAGTGACATAAAATTTAGACTAGAAAACCGATTCAGGGGAAAAAGAGGAAGAGAACTCATTAGAAGAATTAGACAAGGAGAATGAAGGTGGGGGAAAACTTGCCCAACTTTCCAACTTTCAAAAGAATAAAGTCTTTTAGAGTTTGTAGAGTCCTTAGTGGGTAGTGTGTTGTGGCCTTGATTGATATAGGTGCCATGCACAATTTTATTGATGAGGGAGTTGTGACACACAAAGGGCTTAAGACAAAGAATGTGGATGGATTTAAGGTGATGTTAGTAGATGGATTTACTATCACATGCACTAGGATGATTCCCTAGATGATCCTTCAGTTGGGCAACTACGAAGTCAAAGATGACTTCTATGTAGTTAGCATTGGTGACATAGATGCAATGTTGGGTATATAGTGGCTGCGATCTTTAGGTAAGATCACTCTTAATTTTCAAACCATTGAGCTAAGATTTAAATCAAAAGGGAAAACTATGGTTGGTCTTAAGGGGAATGTCAAATGGTGGACCTCAAGTTATTTATTTCAAGCATATGGAGAGGTTATTAGAAACAATCAAGTTGAGTGAGCAGCGAAGTGTATTGTCAGACGATTGGTTTGTCATTGAGAATATTGGTGGATGTATGGCAGATGATGTTACTATGGTGTTATGATTGATGCCAACATTGTAGTGATGTCAAGATTGATGTATAGCTGATGTTTGATGAGCATGATTGAATGTAGTGATGGTGACCCATTATATAGATGTATTTTTGTTGGTTTAGAACAAACCAAATGTTTTTAGAATTGCCTAAGTACCAAAGTACAGTTTCAAATGTATAGTGAACCAGTTTTGAGGTTTGCATTGCTGCACTAAGAAGAATCTTGTCATGCGGCTCTAAGGTAATTTTGGTGTATGTTGGAGGAATCTAAATCCAAGGTTTCACATCTTGAAGCCC